>JAEIFU010001140.1:0-80028 GCA_018904235.1 Lordiphosa stackelbergi | reverse complement strand
TTTCCTTCTGCCGGTTGTTTTTCTCCATTAAGCCGGGTATCCAGCACCGCGGAAACTAAAAATTCCTGTCAAACTTCATATAAAAAAAACTGTGGCAGGAATTTTTAGTTTACCTTTTCGTTGCTTGTGTATCCAGCAACATGAACGTAATCCACAGTTTCTTATCGATAGTTGGCATATCGATAGCGTGTGTGGATGGAGAGAACAGCTGATACACAGCGCAGGAATATATTGCCAACAATTATTTTGGATGTGATGACCGAAAATTTAGGTGGAAATGCTTTTATATTTTTTATTATGAGCTGTCATCTGGCTGGGGAACCATCAGCGTGCAAGATTGGTAGCGGATGGTGCCAAAGGCACACTTAAGCCAAATTGATGAGGCCGCCAGAGGGATGCTGTCTATAGACAAAAAGGTCAGAGAGATGTCGTTGTTTAAGACGCCTTCTCAATCTGTGGCTCGCCAGATCATAGGCAAATCTGTTGGAGTGGTGCACCAATTGGTCATGATTCCTGCTGGTGTGCATATTGGTTTGGGCGCATAATGACAAAGCGTCCACACCGCGGTATATATGTATGTAGTTGTATGCCCCACATAGAAGACTCTAGTTCTTGAGGGCAGTGGATCATGCCGTACCCCATAACGGGTTTGCCAAGATAAACCGCTACTAGGACTAAGAAGCCAATGGAGCTCCAATGCCGTAGCTACTGCCCGAGTCACATGGTCTTTCTCGGTCAACCGGCGGTACAGAGACATGCCAAGGTACCGCGGTATCTTTATATGGGACTCTTGATCCTAGGAGTCGCACTTAAGTAATTTTCGTATGGTATTGGCTATGTTCCAGGGTTCGCCCATCGACCAAAACCAAGGTACTGATCCGGCCACAAAATCCCTAATATGAATGCGAATGAATTTAGGCATCCTACGATGAGAGACTTCATTTGATTGGCATACAACCAAGAGGTCATACTACTTTGGAGAAGATTGCATTATAAAGTAATGCAGTTAACAACATGCTGCAGTGATGTTTTGTGCCATCCGGGACACACTGCAAAGTGTCATGCCATCGGTTTATCATCCCCAAGTATAAAGTGTGTAGCACATGCTCCGAGCAGCATGCTTCCTTCAGAAAATATTTTTTGTATTTTTTTAAATTTATTTAAATTCAAATAGTTAACAGTGCTTAACAGCTGATTGATCAGAGTGTTAGGCGCATGGTCACACTGATTTAGTTGTGTTCCACACACACAAGAAATAAATTGCAAATTCCTGACAGGAATTTTCCGCAGTGGGTGGATACAGGCCTTTATCGATTTATGATGTCAAAATAAAGAGAATCCGCAGTGGCATCAGCTGTTCATTTAATCCACTCACGACCCACATTGCTATCGATACGTCAACTATCGATAGGCCAATTGGGCATTTATTTAGCGCGTCTCAGAACACAGAAAATAAATTCAGCCGCGGAAACTTTCCGCCACTGTTTTTATACCCTTGCAAAGGGTATTATAATTTTGCCCAGAAGTTTGCAACGCATAGAAATATTCATTTCCGACCCTATAAACTATATATATTCTTGATCAGGACGACGAGCTGAGTCGATTGAGCTTTGTCCGTCCGTCTGTCTGTCCGTCTGTCTGTTTCTACGCGAACTAGTCTCTCAGTTTTAAAGCTATCGAGCTGAAATTTTGCACAGAGTCTTCTTTTTACTGCACACTGCTAATATGTCGGAACCGATCGGATCGGATGACTATATCTTATAGCTGCCATAGGAACTATCGGTTGAAAAGTGGGTCTTTGTGAGAAAAACTTTTTTGTTTTTAATGTTAACGGCTCCCACTTCAGCAATTATTAATACTATACGCTTTCACATAGATTAGGAAGTTTTTGTTAAAATCGGATGACTATATCTTATAGCTGCCATGGGAACTATCAGTCGAAAAGTGGGTTTTAATGAGAAAACCTTCTTTTGTTTTTAATGTTAACGTGTCTCACATCAGCGATTATTAATATTAAACGCTTTTATACAGATTTGGAAGTTTTGGTTAAAATCGGATGACTACATCTTATAGCTGTCATAGGAACTATCGGTCGAAAAGTGGGTTTTAATGAGAAAAACTTTTTTGTTTTTAATGTTAACGTGTCTCACTTCAGCAATTATTAATATTATGCGCTTTTACAAAGATTTGGAAGTTTTGGTCAAAATCGGATGACTATATCTTATAGCTGTCATAGGAACTAGCGGTCGAAAAGTGGGTTTTATTTAGAAAAATTGCTTGTTTTAATGCTGGCGTTCTTAAACTCTGATGTATTAAAACATTTGCAAGGGTATAAAAACTTCGGCAAAGACGAAGTTAGCTTGGCCTTCTCGTTTTTATATGGAGTGCGTCATAAAAATTTATTTTCCGCGCTTCTGAGTACAGGCCTTAAGAATTGGTAATAAAAATGTGCAAAAATAATTTTTTGAATTCTATTGTGGACACTTATAACATATATTAAACCAATCCAAATCGGTTAAGCGGTTCTTAAGATAAATCTTCTCCAATAGCGATTAGAAGACTTAAAATTTAGGAGACATTGAAGGTAACAACACATTTAATTTAGGCGGTGATCGTAGTGGGGGCAGTTTTTGTATGCTTATTCTGCTATGCCCTTTGTGTTTTTGGTTAAAACGAAATTATTCTGCCGACAACTGTATAATTAATTTTGCTATCTGATGGAATAATCCACTATTTTTTTTAGCGAATTATTAGCAATTAGAAAATCTTTCAGCAAGCCGGTCGCGTCAGTGATTTTAATTTGAAAAAACTTGTCAGTTTGTGACATTTTCAAAAAACCAAATATAAGAATATTTCATTGTCATATATCATAAGGTTTCAGATTTATGCTTCCGAAGCCAAGCCTTAAACTCCGGCTCCTTCAGCCAGACATAACAACATTTTGGTTTGAAAGCTTTCGGCATTTTTTTTGTACATGGTGAGATCCCTTATGTAACATTTACAGGAGGTAATTATTGTCGTGGCCGTGTGATCCCGCCTCGGAACATCTAATAAAATTATGTTTTCTTTAGAAAATAGCTTTTACACATCTGGTCACCTTCATCCAGTTATTGGCGCCAGCTGTGAAGTAACTAGTCATGAAAAAGCTTCTCTCGAACTATGCCGTTCGGATTCGGGTCAATTTCTCTTGTGCGAAAAATTATAAGAGATTGACAGAAGCTTGGTTTGGCGCTTTGGGGCTGTAAAGCCAATATTATTTTCTATAATTATGCTAACAACTTGTCACAGAAATGAGTACTTCTCAATGTGAACACCATTGCTCATTTGGCTTCACAGTGTTTATGTGACGGAGGCCACCCTTTTGTTTGTGACAACAATTAATTGAACAGCTAGTTTCGAGCTAACTCATTGGAACTGCAAACACAAGCAGCTGTTTTTGATATGTAACTATCGGCAAAATTTCATCCCTATGTTAGACTCAAGCCGCTTGTCGCATTAATGCGCTATTTTTTGTTGTATTCCCAATGTTGTTGCCCCAGGTATTTATTTTTACTAGAGACCGTTGTTAAATATGTCAAATCTATACTTTTACTACTACTAAGTATATCGGATTCATTTTACAGTTCTAACTGTAGATCACGGACCTGCTGCTTTAAATTTAGACAACTGTGTTCATTCGATGCTGGGTCTTACTACAAAGCAGGAAAAAATATTCCAGCTACCGAAGATTCAAGGGTAGAGTATCAATTTGACAATCATAGCGCTCTACCTCCACAAGCCCCAGCTTGTGAAGCGTAATGGCCGACTCCAGCGAGCGCACCAGTTTGAACAACAATGAAAGTAACACGACCGACCGGTCGACAATCCACATTGACTTAAGTAATAGTTCCACATCTCGCCCCGCGGCCGTATCCCACCTGGATGGGCTCCAGGCGTCCGATAATGACAACCTTCTAGCTGAAATCGAGCGCAGTGAGTTGAAAAAAGGACATGCTTGCCATTTATTATATTGGATTGTTTTTTACAGTCCATCGCTTCTGTGAGAATATTGAGAGTAATTTAGCTACATTCGGTTTGGAATTGAACAGTAGCAGCAGCTCTGCGCCCACAGCCTCGACACCCACAAATGTGCGTGGATATCGCCCATTAGTAATCGGTAAGTATCAAACCCGTTTCCCAATTTAGATCTGATAGTGGATATGTATATACAGCGACGTAATGAAGTTACATATTCGAGCAAGTCATTCGAGCAGTCGTGGCATTGTTCTACTTCATTGACCAGTTTATATTCAACTGTGGTTGTTATAGCCCTAACATAGCCCCACAAAAAAAGTCTAAAGGAGTTATATCGCACGATATAGGCGGCCCATCCACAGGCCCCAAACGTGAAATAAACTCATCGAACTTACCTCTCAATTGGGCAATGCTTCTGGCTGCCCTTCACACCAAATGAGCTTCGTCGCTAAAGAAGTCAATCTTCATTTAACTTTGCCAGCGCCCATTTGCTAAAAGTAATCCGATTTGGTGTAGGTCGTGTGGCTTCAATTCTTGAAATTTGTATACCCAAATCCTTTCGCAAAATTTTCTACGTAGTGGAGTAACAGAGGCCCAATTGCTGCAAACGGCGCCTAATCGATCATTCGCAACACGGATACAGCTGTGATAACTTCCTCTGTTCGCACTCTATGCAGGTGTTTTGGTATTTTCTAGGATAAATTGATTGACAGACTGACATATAAGGTTGTCAAAAAAGTCTTGCGGTATTTTTATTGAATTTTCAATTGTTCATAAAATTGGTTATAATAATGCGATTTGAGTCAAATATGCGCCGTTTTGTTCGATGACGAGTTCCCAACGAGATGCCAACTTCATAATGCCCCTCTTATAGAAGCTCGCTTCCCTATTGGCAAAAAACTCGGAGAGCCAATTTTCACAGGACTCTGTTGTGGCCAACTTCCGACTACCAAGCTCGTTCGCCATGGACAGAAATAGGTGGTAATCACTTGGTGCGAGATCCGGACTATACGGTGGATGCAAAAGAACCTCCCATCCGAGCTCCCGGAGCTTCTGGCGCGTCACCAAAGATGTGTGTGGCCTGGCGTTGTCCTGATGGAAGACAATTCGGCCTTTGTTCATCAAAGATGGCCTCTTCTGCATGATTGCTGCATTCAAGCGGTCCAGTTGTTGGCAGTACAGGTCCGAATTAAGCGTTTGGCCATAGGGGAGCAGCTCATAGTGGATGATTCCCTGTCAATCCCACCAAACACACAGAAGAACCTTCCTGGCCGTCAATCCAGGCTTGGTCACCGTCTGGGCAGCTTCACCGCTTTTCGACCACGACCGTTTGCGCTTCACGTTGTCGTAAGTGACCCACTTTTCATCGCCAGTCGCCATCCGCTTCAAAAACGGGTCGATTTTGTTGCGATTCAGAAGCGATTCGCATGCATCCATACGGGCAAAAATGTTTTTTTGCGTCAAGTCGTGTGGCACCCATACATCGAGCTTCTGTTTGAATCCAAGCTTCTTCAAATGGTTTATAACGGTTTGATGACTCATGCCCAGCTCTTGGCCGATGCTACGGCTGCTACTATGCCGGTCTCTTTCGATCAATTCAGCGATTTTATCGCAATTTTCGACGACAGGCCTTCCGGACCGTGGCGCATCTTCGATCACCTCTGCACCAGAACGAAAACGTTGAAACCATCGTTGTGCGGTGGAAATGGAAACTGTATCGGGTCCATAAACTGCACAAATTTTATTGGCAGCATGAGATGCATTTTTGCCTTTATCGTAGTAGTACTGTAAAATATGCCGTATTTTCTCTTTATTTTGCTCCATGTTTGCGACGCTATAATTCAGGAACGACTAAAAACAAACAACAATAAATCAAACACGTGTTAGCGCGTGAAAAGAGCTTTTCAAAAAGCTCTAGCGTGAAAAGAGCTTTCCAAAAAGCTCTAGCGTGAATCGATGCGACGAATTCAACTAGAACTACGCGCTTGCAAAGACAAGATTGCGGAAATACCGCAAGACTTTTTTGACAACCACACTCTGAGATCAGTTGCTTTCCTATATTTACAAGTCTTTGACAGACCACACATAATTTGGCTCTGTACTCGTACAGAGTTCCTTGCATAGCATTATATTTCACACTGAATCAAATTCGAGTTTATTTCTCAATTTGGTTTTTATCAAACTGATAGTAAAAAATTTACGCTCTGCCGAAGCAGAACTGTGTGGAAGGGACAATATACAGGGTTGCCCATATTCGACGGACCCATGTTTTTTTTTTAAAAATCAAAGAAAAAAATAAAAATTTGGCGGTTGGCAATCTTAATCATTTAATTTGTTCCAAGTAGATTTGTTTACATCAATTTTTGAATATGATATCTCTCAAATGGCCGCCTCTGGCGTTGATGGCGTATTGTGCCCTTTTTGCAGCATTTTCCATCGATTTCGCCAACATTTCGGCCGGAATAGCGCCTATTTCTTCACGAATGTTGTCCTTGAGCTCTTCTACGGTCCTTGGCTTGTTAACGTAAACCTTTGACTTCAAATATCCCCACAAGAAGAAGTCAGGCGGCGTCAAATCGGGCGAACGCGGTGGCCAGTCCAAATCACCACTTTTCGACATCAAACGGCCCGGAAACAATTTCTTCAGAAAATCGATTGTTATGCGACTTGTGTGCGGTGGAGCGCCGTCTTGTTGAAACCAGAACTGCCTCATACGCTTTCGACGAATAATTGGCATCACAAAATTGGTCATCATGTCGCGATAACGCTCCTGGTTGATGGTAACAGCATGGCCATTTTCATTTTGGAAGAAAAACGGCCCAATGACCGTTTTCGCACTAACGCCGCACCAAACTGTGACTTTTTCGTCATGAAGAGGCACTTCTTGAATCTCCTGAGGATTTTCAGTGGCGTAAATACGGCAATTTTGCTTATTTACGGTCCCATTAAAAGTGAAAAGGGTTTAATTTTAATTTTTCAACACTTTGGGTAAATTTTTTAATTTTTAAAAGCACGTTGAGTTTTTCACAATTGACTTGTTCTGTTGAATGTAAATTTCAACTATTTCGAGCGCTCGCGTGGCGTGTTTTTTTCTATAATAAAAAACTGGTTGGATTGTCGCTTCAAATGCGGTATGTCATTAAGCGATCTGACATCTCTGGCCAAAAGTTTGGCGTTGCCAGATGGGTCCGTCGAAAGAAGGGCCTCCCTGTATTATATTTCTTACAAATCCTACTAATTCCTTAACCCCGTTTTTACTTTTTTGCCACTTCTTCCCAAAATAAAGATTTATCGCCTTTTTTTTAAATAGCTTCATTTCTTAGTTAACATTAACATGGCCCATTGAGAAAGATTTTCATCTGGATCCGATTCACATAAGTACCGAAAGTTTTTAATTAGTGGCATTATATCGGTGTCTTCGCTAGAAATTACGTTGGCTGGTGTGATCATTATGAGAGATTTAATATCCTCTGCAGCCAAAATCAAAGCGCTGCATTATTTGCAGAACCAGCTCCAAGTAAAACTCGCGTACCGTTTCCTTTACTTTTAAAGTTGCGGATTTCTCCATAGACTGGCTATCCATATATTGTTGGGCTTTAAGACCAGCAAAAATGTTGTAAACGGGCAACAAATAAGAATTTAAGTCGGTAACATTAAAGCGACTAAGGTCTCTATATTCTTTAAATATGAGTGAGTAACAAAATTATTAAGAATTACTTTTAAAGTAGATTCTAGTCTTAGTCTTCTGATTGAAACTCCGTATTTAAATCATTAATAATTTTCGGAATATATTTTAAAAAGTAGAAATAACTTTTAATTTCAGGTTTAATCATTAAATTGACTATTTCTTTTAGCTTAATATTGTTGACTTCTAGGGTCTGATCTAAGAAAATAATTGGAGAGCATCCAAAACTTTTTCTAAGAACAAACATCTTGTCATTGCTATTCCCAAAATTTTGTGTGGTTTTACTTTCCAGTATTCTTGGAACTCTTTTAATTCCTGAGTTCTTTTGGGGCTCCACGCAAAATATGAATATATATTTTGGCAAAGCAATTCAATGCTCGATGGCAATTTTTTGCATGCGTAGCCCGAGCAAAGGTGTAGGGAATGGCAAGTGCTTTTCAAATAAAACAAGTTTGTGTCCCCGCTTAGCTTGGTTTCAAGGCTATTTAAACTTTCAGCAACTGCAAGACCACTTAAATTTTTTAGGGGTATGCCGTTTGTTATAAGAAATGATTTTACTGCCTTATAAATCGACTCTGCATCACGTTTTTCTAACTCAATCAGTGTAAAAAATGTGTTATTTATCATACCTGTTAGAGCGTTATTAGGGTATTAGGGAAAACTTCGAGATTTTTAATTCAGTTTCAATGCATTTTATGGATTTCTTTGGACATTTGCGTTGCCATGGTTCGCCCACATTTGATGTCCATAGCAACTTTCGAGTCAGGACCTTGAATACAAATGGAAGATTGTGCATCATAAGGAACATTATGAGCGCATATTCCGCATTGTGAACCTGCTTGTTGTGTGAAGTTTTTTAACTTGTAAAGCCATCTATTTTTACTTGGTTTTCGTTTGTCTTTATATTCCTGATATGCACACCTAGCCTGTCGTGTCTTTGGAGGCCGGTTAGATGGTTAAGTAAGCACTTGTCACAAGCGGCGCAAAATGCACATCCATCATTATTTCGTAGCCAGCGAAAATGATCAAGCCACTCCGACCGAAATTTGCGGTGGGCGGATACAGCAACTCGAAGACAAAAATTTAATTATGCGACAGGCGCTATAAAATGCTTTTTTTCAAGCTCACTTTTTGTTTTCCACCTGAGAACTAGTGTTTGTGGTCTCAGCGTCTGTGTAAGAAGACTCAGTGCAAGTTTCTCTTTTTTTTTTTTTGTAAGAAACTTAAATGTATAATCAACTTATAAGGCATATGTTGTGCTGGTGCTTAAACTCTTTTTACTTACTTGTCCATTTTTTCACAAATTAGCTAAACGCTTAATCTCACTACTAAAATTTTCGCAGCCGCCACCGTCTCAAAACCATGCGTGAAATACAGTATTCCTAGTATAAGCGATGGGCATAGGTTCCGATTATTTACAGAGTTGCATGCCGTGATTTCGATAGTTTTCAGTGTTGACAGGGAAAAAAATATTCAGATCTACATCTTTTTCGCTTAAGCCAATTATAAGCCAAATCCAATAAAAAAGTGCCAGTGCACTAAGAGGAAAAAAAACACCAGTTTTGGTGCAAAAACACCAAGTGGTACCACGGTCGCCGAAAACTCCACCTCTCCTTCAAAGAAAAAAAAAATACGGGTGCCATTCATTGTCATTGTCGTACGGAAATGTCTTAAACAAGCCTTATTCTCTATTTAAGTGCAATAAAAGATTGTATGAAACAAAATTATAGGTTGGGAATAAATTAATAGTTAAACATTTTATTCAATGTCCTATATATTCAACATTGCTTTTATTTTTATACCCTGTACCCATTAAAAATGGGTAAAAGGGGATAATGACGTTGTGCAAATGTATGTAACAGGGAGAAGGAAACATCTCCGACCCTATAAAGTATATATATTCTTGATCAGCATAAATAGCCGAGTCGATTTAGCCATGTCCGTCTGTCCGTCTGTCCGTCCGTCCGTCTGTCTGTATGAACGCGTCGATCTCAGAGATGGTAAGAGATAGAGGTTTGACATGTATGGAACAAATCCTTCTTTTATCTGTACGCAGATCAAGTTTGTTTCAAATTTTGGCCACGCCCCTCCCGCCCCCGCAATTTGGAAAAAACGTTATATCTCCCACAGTTTTGAAGATAGACGATTTGTACTTTCTAGAGATAGTTAGTAATTAGCAAAATAAATCGATTTGCCGAAGAAATGATAAAAATCGGATGAACGGTTCAGAAGTTATGAGCAAAAAAGCGAACCAAGCACCCCCCGCCACCACCACACCCACCCTAAAAAAATGTTGCATACTTTTCGGATGGTCACTCTCTCATTGTCAATTGTACAGGGTATATTGAAGTCGGGCTACTCGACTGCAACGGTCTTACTTGTTTTTTTTACTGTGGTATGAGTTGGAAAAGAAATCCTGTTTGATTTTCTCTTGTCTTCGGAGATAAGGGGGAAAAAATCCAAATGAGAGTCCAATAAGTGTATTTTTAGTGACATGTTACATTTCATTTCTTTAAAGTTTTGGAGCATCTCAGAAACCGTTTGTTTGGACTGCGGTATTCTTTGACCACCAAAAACTCTCTTTACTGAAATCCACGACTTTTTTTTCAATATCACTTAAGGTCATCAGGAAGTCCCCATCTTCTTTCATCAATCTGCGTATTTGCGGCCCAACGAAGACCCCTTCTTTGATTTTCGCATCGCTGAGTCAGGGAAAGAAATGCTTCAAATACTCAATTGCCCGTCCATCCTTAGGAAGTGCTTTCACAAAGTTCTTTATCACTCCAAGTTTAATATGAAGAGGTGGTAGACAGATTCTTTTCGCGCTCAAACTTCGCTTCCCAGAAGCGAAATCAGTACGCGTATATAATGGTCCCACTCGCAAAGAAAACATCCGTACTTAATAAATCCTAATTGCATTACCATGACCAAGGATACCATTTACAGATCTGCACAAATGAGCCACTGGTGATGTTTGTAGTCGATTTTTTCCAATACGTACTTAACAGTCTCATGAGTTTCTGTTAAATTTGTTGAGTATGCAATGGGTATTGAGGGAGAGAAGCACCGCTATTAAGCTATTGCAAGAAGAATCAATAAAAAGGCGCCACTGGTCTGCATCATGCGTTATACCCATTCTGTCCATCAAACCATCAATATTGATACAATAGCACAACGTTTGTTCTTGTTGAAACAAATTGTGGAATGTTTCGTCCCGACGGCGCTGAGAGCAAATACGGACATCCGCCTGCAAACAATTCCACTCCTTTAATCTTGATCCCAATAATTCTGCCTTAGATTTTGGCAAATTCAGGTCTCTTATCAAATAGTTACACTGCGCTTGATTTACGGATCCAGAGTGGCTCTTTGGTATTAATTTTACATCATTATAATCCCCGACTTCGTCCCCGAGAATTTCTTCATCGAATAATGGATGGAAAGTTGAAGAGCTTGGACATGAGCACAAGTTTCCATCACCTTGACAGGTTGGTAAAGATAACGATGGCAGATCAACGGATGAAACAGTGAGAAATTTTAAGTGATCTTTATTTTTTCTCGAATAGCTCGATACTTTGGACAGGCAAAAGTAGCAATCTGTTAGAAGATTGCTCTGTTCTCTACATTGGAGAGATCATCATTTTTTGTTCTTTGATAGAGAGCTGGAGTTTTCTGCGGCAGCGAGTACACATTGAATGTGGTACCCATGATTTGTCCAAGTTGACCATTCGACTGCCAAAGACCCTTTCGTAAGCCGTTTGAACCGATTGCTTGATGGCAAACATAGCAAAAAGAGTCCGGTGAATTTAAGCACTCTCGCGGCAAATTTAAAAACAATTAAAAATTGATTTTCAAAAGAGCCTACTGACACGAAATTATGCTGGTTTGTTTGCTCGAAACATGTAAAATATACATCTTCCTTTTAAATTTATTAACGGTTTCTTGCCCATCAATCAAGAATTTGGTTTTTGGCCCTCGATAGAGAAAAGATCAACCTATTTATCTAAATTTTCACAAGCACTATTTCGTTAAAGATGGTTTTTTAATATATTTTTGAAAGTTGCCTTTTTAGGCATTTTTACCAACTTTGACCATTGATATCTTAAAAACTTGACGTGCTAGAATAATTTGGAAAATTGACTTTTATTCAGCTTAAAAGCCTCCCGTCGAACGGTATCAACCACATTCCCCGGTTCCATGTCTATTTAACACAAAACAATTTTAACACGTCAATTAATCACACGTCATTTCAACACAAAACAATTTGAACACTAGTCAATTTAACATGCGTCAGTTCAACATAACACAAATTCAACACTAGGAATTTCAACACATTGCAATTGCAACACAATACAAGTTTACCACAATCAGTTTTAGCCCAAGCTAATTTAGTTATTCGTCAATTCAACACACAACAACTTAAGCACGAAGAAATTGATTTACAGTGAACCTATGACCTCTAAGACGGGAATTCATTGATGTAATATAAAATTGTAAGCTATTTGCAAGAATAAAAGTGAAAGTGTTTACTACAATCCGCGAATTTTTATCGTGGACACTTAATTCCTTGACACGTAATTTTATCATAAAATTTCAAATTTAATACTCATCAATCTAAAAATCAGGGAAACTACGAGGAAAGTATAGGATGACGCAATAAGAGTGTACGGTTTATTTCTTAAATTTGGTGGTTTTCTCAATGTTAACGCTATATTAGCTTGTGTAGCCCTAAATTTTTAATATCACTTGTTTAGAAAAATTAATAAATTAAATAACCCATTTCTACTAAAATTGTTTTTTAGTATAGTTTGGAATGCTGAGCTCAAAAATCTATTAAAATATTTTTATTAGCACCGAAAAAGTTTAAATAAAAATCAGATTTCTATACACTATACAATAAAATAGGTGTAGTAGAAATTGGGTTTGTTGGCTGTAAAGTAGTGTAGTATATCTTAGCATTCTTTGCAATGCATGTTAAGTAATTGATAATATAGCAATTGGGCTTGATACAGTACATAACACTTTTTATTTTCTACCAATGTTTGTTCCTATTTGACCGACTCAATGAATTTTTCAATTGATGAATAAATGACTTGAGTTTTTTCACTGAAGGCTTTATGCCAGCCTTCCACACTGTTGCTGCGGAAAATTAATGTATGCAGCGGTTTGTCTAAGTGTAGTGAAGCGCGCCGCAGGCAAAATTTGTTTTTCAAAATTCGCGCGATTTTTGAAAAAAAAAATTTTTGTTTGCAGCGCAATCTTTCCTACGTAATCTTAAAAATCAACAAAATCACAAGACAAATGCATCCGTGTAAATTATATAATTACATTTTAAGTTTTAACCTTTTTTGCAATGCATTTTAAGTAATTAATTATATCGGAATTGGGCTTAAAACTACACACAACATTTTTCAGCCTCTCACAATATTTCTTTCGATTGTTTTTTTGCAATATCAAGGTCTACTGAATGCTGGTCTAGAAATGCATTTACTAATGTTTGTTCCTTTTTGAGCGTCTCAATGAATTTTTCAATTGTTGCATGATAGACTTGAATTTTTCCATTGAAGGCGTTGTGCTAGCCTTTAACGCTGTGTTGGTCCGTGGCGTGGCACATCGACATCTAAGACCAAACTGATTTCGAAGCGTTTGAATTGTGATAAATAATTTTGTTAAAAATGTCATTATCACAATATCAATATTCATCACTGATGAATTTGTTCCTGTACTAAATTGACGAATGTTAAGATTGAACTGTGTTGGAAATCGTTGTTTTTTTTTTTGACGTGTTGAATTGACATGTGTTTAATTTTAATGTGATAAAATTGTTCTATGAGGAAATTGTATTGTGTTGAATATGCATGTGTTGAAATTGCTTGTGTAAATTTTGTGTTGTGATGAATTTGTGTGTTGAGTGAAATTGTATATGTGTTCCCAAAGAAAAATTGTACCCAAACCAAATTCAGTTCTCTGCCCACGTCAATGACCAAAAAAAAAAAAAAAATCAAAAACAAAACGCGCTCGGGCTTCCCTCAACCGAATTTAAGCTGCTATATCGCTCACTGCTCGGTGACCGTGGTTGAACACACATCACTGATCGGTCTGAGAGCAACCCCATACTAGGCCCAAGTCAGTCAATCGCTTATCAAATGCGGTCTCCACGAGGACCGAACTTTATAAATGTTAGTTGAAACGGTTGCGGACTCAACAGAGCACCAGCGTTAAGCATTAACAGAGAGCGAGTCAGCGTGAGAGAGAACGAGAGAGCCTCAGCTGTAAACTTACACACCTATGCATACATGCGAAGAAGACATTTTGAATGCGGGAATTTTGCCAAAATGGCCCCAGATAGACCTGACAGAAAAAAGAAAAAATATGTGTTTTTCTTCTCTCACAAGCAAAGAGAGGCAGAGAGCGTAGTTGATGGTTGTTTCAGTACCTTTATGGAATGTGCTCGCGCGAAAGCAAAGGGGGGACCGTTTTTTGCGACCTCTGGCCAAAACTGTTTATCCTACAGATCTCAGATTTGGCATAGTCTTTCGTTTAGTTATGCAAGCGCGCACTAAAAAAGAAAATTTGGAAAATTTCTCCGCGAAATAGGCAAAAACGCAAAAGAATAATTTGTATGGGGCATATATGTAACGGCTGTAGCGCTCAAAAAATGATGTGGACTAAGCTGTTTTGGTAAGAGCGCGAGAGTGCTGTGTGCGTGTATGTGTGTTGTGTGTGTTTTTTTTTATAAACACAAAAAATTCAATTAAATTAAATCTTACTAAACACTAAGATGTTTGAATTTCACAAAACCAGCCGCCAAAACATGTACATACATACAAATGTATCCAAAGAAAAGTAACGGAACTCAGAAAGGAGTGATCACACTCGCTCAAACTAGGTATGTGTGTATAACTAATATTAAACTGCTCTCTGGGACAGTTGACAGCTGCTACATGAGTTAGAATGAGGGGATAGGGGAAAGAGTGTAGAGCGGTGGAAGATGGAAAGCGTGGTGAACGGGTAAGGGAGGTGGAGGGGGAAAAACGTGAATGCCAATTTGAATTGAATTATAATTGAAGAGTTCTGATGCTGCTCTGAAATGCACATTCTTCATAAAATATCGCTAGATCCGAAATTCACCATGTGGTCGTGCGGAAGAGGTATATTTTCAGCATCCACTTGTCTGGTATGGACCAACATATAATTCCGGAATTTTTGTTAGATCCTTTAGGACGGGATGGACGGGAAACAACACAATTTCTTAAAATCTTGGATGCAGCTAGTGTTCTGGTTTAATGCTATTATGTAAATATATTTCTTGCACTCTTTTTACAGATCCAGTAGAAGTCATTGATCTGTCAGCTCTTGACCATCGCACTCCAACTGCTGTAATTGATTTGTGTACCCCGAACCGGGCGTTGCCACTACCCGCCTTCATTGACTTGGAGGAATCCTATACAGCACCGCCAATACGTCCAGGGCAGCGTCGCAGGCGTCAAGCTAATAGCACAAATCCTACCACTTCTGTCGGTCCTATCGGCAGTACTAGTCCATCGCCTCCCAAACGCTTGCATAGCGAGGTAAACAACTCCCAGGAGGATAGTTCCTACAAATGCCCTGTGTGCTTGGAGAGCGTGGCCAGACGTAATCCGATGTCAACGAAATGCGGACACGTTTTTTGTAAAATCTGCATCGAAACTGCCATTCGTACCACACACAAGTGTCCGTTGTGTAACAAAAAACTAACCGAACGTCAAAAATTTCGTATTTATCTTTAAGCCAAGTGATCCATAACAAAAACTGATGTGCTGTGAGTCCCGGGATCCAACAGTATTTGTAGAACCATATTAATGTTAAGTTATCTGTAACTGCCTTACTGAATTGTCATTTGGGTATCTTTCCTTATCTGCTAAAAAACTTGACCGCTTGTAACTGAACTTCTTTTATAAATGAAGTTTGAAGTAAATCTTATAAATGCAAATTGCTTTCATTGGATATTGGATTGGATTTTTAAAGATTGATCAAAGTGGTGTTTAATTAATTACACAGCTTTGCTAATAAAAGCCAGATTTTCAGTTTTTCGATGTAATTGCAAATATTTCTTTTTTGGTCCATAACTTTTAAAAGCGAGAATTATCTCGATAAATTCAAAATGTGATAAGTTAGACATCTTTATAAGAAACAACTTTTATATCGGTGCGGAAGATTTTAGTAGGAATAA
Organism: Lordiphosa stackelbergi; assembly: GCA_018904235.1. Lineage (NCBI taxonomy): Eukaryota > Metazoa > Arthropoda > Insecta > Diptera > Drosophilidae > Lordiphosa > Lordiphosa stackelbergi. The sequence continues at coordinate 64,120 of JAEIFU010001140.1, read as the reverse complement.
ATTTTGATTTCAGCGTCACGTGGCGCCATACATGCTTTTCAAGACCAGAAACGACAACACATAAGTACATAACTACGATTATGAGCACATTGAACTGCGATAAATACCATGGATAACCAATGCGCAGTGTAAAGTAAAAAAAACTATTCCATAGCCAAGGGCAACAGCTGCACAGGCAACCAAACATCATCGACGATCCCATTTAAATCCTGAATAAATCTAATAATTCGCAAATCCTGTTCAAAATATGTATGCGCTTCACGCAGTGCATAAGTATGTAAACATTTCGCTTCAAAAAATCCACCAGGTACAACATTTTACGAGCAATGTCTACTGCATACTGAAATTATAATATGTGGATCGAGCCGAGGCCGCAATCAGGGAGTGCCATAACTGGTTTTTTCTTTTTGATGTGAAACATCTTTAATTTCGGTACGAAAGATTTTAGTAGGAGTAAAATTTGATTTCAGCGTCACGTGACGCTGCAGCGCTAAGCTGCCTCATGCTTATTTTGTGTTGTTGTTTTAGCGGAGTGTGGAAGGTGGGAAGATGGGTGAAAGAAAAGTGAAAGAGGGTGGATAGAGGAGGGAGAGTGGGGCCAAAGTGGTGGAAAGTGGGTGAAAAAAGGTGAAAAGTGATGGGTGGGAGAAACGTGGAGAGAAAGTGGCGGTGACTCAACAATTGAACTTGAAAGTGACTTGAAAGTGTCTAATAGGCTTTTTCCACTGAGCAACATCTAACATCTTGAAGCAAAATGTTTCTATTCCACCCAATTTCAAAAACTTTGAGGGTCCATAAAAAAAAAGTGCTTCCAATTTAGCCAAACGCTGATAGGGATTTACTCAGTTCGGGTAGCACTATCGATTCCGCATAGTGGTTCATGGTAGTTTTTTTGACTGTTGCACAGTGTAATCGTTGGACAAAGATTTTAGGAAGACGCGTTGAGTTATGTGCTCATCGGTCATTCGGCTTCTGGTGTCAGAAACCACACTTTTTATAGCCGATACCAATCGCTCCGATGGCACGGAGTTTCGGAGAAAGCACTGGCAATGCGTCTTTCTCTGCAATCCAGAACTTAATAGGGTCCCGTTCCAGGGCAAGCAACGGTAAATTCCAATTGTACTCCAATAATTTATTCTCCTGTCCTGGTGGTTGTTGAGATATCATGGCAGTATTGTGATCAGCGAAGAGCGATCCTTCAAAAATTACGTCTTCAGATGTCGCGCACTTGTGTTTAAAGGGAGAACAATATGCGTGCAGCATGACTACAGGCGAATGCCACTGTTTGACGATAGTCGTCATGCTGCAATCATTTTATTCTTTACAGTTTTTAAAAATGAGCAACATTTCAGCCAAGCATCTCCATGCTTTGCGATTAAGTACGCCTTTATGTTTGTTGGGTTGCCATGGTCCATGCAACTTTTTACACAGTTTACAGTTAATAAAACAACTTTTGAACATTGTGTCATTACATGTCCAAAGCACAAGAAACAGTTATTCGCAACAGTGTGACTGAAGGCTAAAACAAAAATATCCCCGAAATATATCACCAAAAATTATTTGATATCCGATATATCGCCTCTGAAAAATATTCGATAATTATATTCTTCCTTTTGGGCAATTTTGGGCCATACATCGATAATATTTTCGATACAACCCTACTTAACGAATAGACTAAAATTGACTCGACAGGATTAAACTGTGACTTGACATATGGCTAACTTGACTGTGACTTGAAAACATCAAACATCATCATAAAAAAGTTATGTCTTGTGAACGCCGATGAAATTTAAGGTAAAATGTAGCTCGGCTATCGTTTGATTTTAATCAAAATCAAAAAATTAGCAATCTAAGCACTTCGCATTTGTTCGTTTCAACAATTGAACTAGATCCATCGATTTTTCGTCATCGATTTGTGCTGGTGAACACGGCCAGTGACTAAACAGTGACTTGAATGTGACCATACAGTGACTAATAAATGACTTGAAAGTGAATAATCAATGACTAAACGGCGACTTGACAGTGACTAAAGGCTAACATGACAGGGATTAATCAGTGACGTGACAGTGACTAAACAGTGAATTGACTGTGACTTGACAGTCACTTCCAAAGGGAGGAGAAACAGGAGGAATAATAGGAGAAACCGATTGGGTTAATTGACATGACGATCCTTAGGATCAAGACCCCCTTTCAATCAACTAAAATCCGCGTGTGGCAACGCAAAATTTCATATTTTTACGTTTTTACGTGGAATGTTAAATAAATGGTATATGGTTAATATTGCATATGGTGGACGGATTTTCTGTTTAAAAGGATTTTTCTGTAAGTAGCTGGTGTGGTGCAATGAGTAGTGTGTGTGACTGCTCAGTACATTTTGTCAAAGACGAGAAAGGCAAAGCTAACTTCGTCTGTACCGAAGTTTTGATTCACTTGAAATAGCTTGTCACAACGGTTAGCGACTTTGACCAAACTTCGCAGATCATCTTAAAAACATTACATATTACCCATGACCGTGTTTGAGTGCAGCTATATTGAGAGCAAAACAGTTTTTCTCACTAAAACCCATTATCCCCCAAGTGGTTATCCGATCCGGTCGGTTCCGACATATTAGCAGTTAACGTCTACCAACTCACACAGATTTGCAAGATGACTATATATTTTAGCTGTCATAGGAACCATCGGTCGGAAAATGGACTTTATTTAGAAAAATTGTTGATTTTAATACTGGCATTCTGAAACTCTGATATATTAAAACATTTGCAAACTTCGGCACAGACGAATTTAGCTTGGCCTTCTCGTTAAAATTGTGGGAGTTGTTCAACATTTTGTATTGTGGGGGCAGGGGTTGAGCGTGGGAAAAATTTAGCTTCAATGTTAGTTGCTCCAGCTCTTCTTTTCATACAGATAGTCGTACGGGCGAACGGACAGACGGAAATGATTCCTTCTTTCCGGTACATTCATTTCCATGACTTTAGAATACACTTTTTACTCTACGAGTAAGATCTATAAAAGTAGTGCGTTTCCTTGGCGACATAGTACCTGAAAAGTATTCGAAACCACAACTGTTTTTAGAGTTTTGTAGATTGTACTTTTTTGATCCGACTGGATTCGGTAGAACTCTTTTTTTGAGTTTGTTAATGCACCCAACAAAATTTGTATCAATATAAAATTGAAACACGTTGTCTCAAATTGAAACTGCAAAGGATATTGTAATTTTACCCACACTCAAAAAAAAGTTGTCATCACATCGACACAATTTAGACATCAATTTGAAACTATTGAGTATCGAATTCTCTCTAATACTCCAGTATCAAATTGACATCTTCGAAAGTATTAACGTATTTCGAGGATTTCAAATTGATACAACTTGTATCAGGTTGACACTTTATTGTATTCATTTTTAAGTTTCAATTTGACACTAGGTCTTATTAATTTAATAATTCAACTATCAAACTTTTTGTTTCATTTTGATACTAGCTTTTATTAATTTAATATTTTTTCTTATCTTTGTACTATAAATTCAGTTCATTATAATCTGCCATTAAAATTAAAACAAAACATTTTATAAACATTTTTTTATTTCAAACTCTATCAAATTGTAATTTATTTACACTATTAAATTGAATTCGTCAAGTGTGGACACCTCTAAGTGGAAACATTTGTCTCTCCTCGTGTCCATGCGAATGTTGCTTATCCAGAAGTCACCATATTGGTATGCCTCTTGTCGAACCCGTCCAGAGTTCCCCAGCCATAGACCCTGGGGCAGAACATACTCCCTGTGTGTTAGAGGGAGACAAGTCACATTTTCGCGTCTCTTCTGGGGGAACCCTGCGTACTTGTAGAGTACGCCCAGAAACCGAGTAAAAACCGAAAAACGCCTGTTCGGCAGCTTTTTGATTCGCACCTCCATTGTACGTTGTCACAAAGCGAAAAGGTCACAACATTCTGGCTTGTTGTGTGTCCTATCTAAAGAGTTACATTTGTTATTTACATATATTTTCAAAAACACATGAATACTCAGCTGCTTATACTTACCTTGCAAATATGCGCCATTTCAAATCCATTTTTTTCCAAACGTCGTCTGGGAAAGGGTTCTCCATAGCCTTTACTTTAACTAAGTACATTAGTTTACACCAAAAGTAAAATCAAAAGTGACAGTCAACTCCAGCTGGACGTTCGGCATGCTTCGTTTTACAATCATACACTCTTCGAATTTTCGAAATAAAAAAATTGTCTATTTTCAAATTAATACTTCGATCAAACAAACATTCGAGTTTCAATCTAATATTTAGGTTTGCTTGATACAAAAAAAATGATACTTTCGATTTGAGACAACGTGTATCAGACTAATATTGATACAAATTTTTTTGGGTGCAGAAGTTTACAACGCATAGAAATATTCATTTCCGATCCTATAAACTATATATAGTCTTGATTAGGCCGACGAGCTGAGTCGATTGTGATTTTTTTGTCCGTCTGTCTGGATGTCTGTCTGTTTCAGCGCAAACTAATCTTTCAGTTTTAAAGCCATCGAGCTGAAACTTTGCACAGAGTCCACGCTGCTAATATGTCGGAACCGACCGGATTAGATGACTAAATCTTATAGCTGCATCGGTCGAAAAATGGGTCTTTAGTGTTAATGTCTCCAAACTCAGCGTTTATTTATATTATATGCTATAGGAATCATAGAAACCATCGGTCGGACAAAGGGTTTTGGTGAGTAAGTTTTAGTGAGTATACTCGGCCTTACAAGAAATTCAAGAATTCTGGTTCTCAGTTGGACTACGCTAGATATTTTGTGGCTCGTTCAAAGTTTATGCTACTTAATACCGAATGCTACAACAACTATTTGCTCAGCTGTAAGATAAGCTTTCAGCATCACCCCAAAAGGTTCTATAACTTCGTCGGATTAAATTTCTGATTGCACACATCTTATTTTTATTGAAAAATGATGTAAGTCCGCTAAAAACTATTTTGCATAAATTGCATATTAAAATATGCAAAATATGCAGAATATGCAAAATATGCAAAAACCTATATTATATGAAACTCCATGTTTCAGATCACATATTATCCTGGTAGGCCAGGGTTACTAAAAGGTCAACAACAGAAGATGAGTGATAAAAAATACTTTTCATTTAAAAACGGCTAAAAGATTTGCCATAAAACTGTTTTGAAATACATTTTTTCATATGAGTTAACCGGAATGCGTTGCTCAGGGTTCGGATGTTATTTTCGCGAGTTATTTTAACCTATTTACCGTGACTGTCGACTTTTATAATCGCGAAATAATACGGATCGCCATGGTAACAAGACCGCTAATTACTTAAGAAACTGCTTTTCAAATCCACAAATGGCCACACATAGTAACATTGCCATGAATTTGACAAACTGACCAAGACAATACTAAAGAATATAGTCAAGATAATAGGAATCGTTTTAAACCACTTTCCGCTACCGACAAATCATTAAATAGCGGAAAAATACCAAAGAGGATCAAAAATAGTAACAATTCCAAACAAATTGTACTCCCTATAGAGTGAAAAATGCTAGGATCAATGCATAAGAGCCATTCGAAGCTAAGGGTTCTCCATGGTAATAAGACCGCTATTTACTCAAGAAACTGCTTTCCAATACCACAAATTATAATACATAGCCATGATTATGACACTACTGTACTGCGAAATACATAATGGAGGACCAATGCTAAAGAATATAGTCTCTTATGTACCCGTCTTTAATTGCCAACTATTACATCTTCGGGATAGTCGAAACAAATCATAAAATTTTGTATACCGATCTTGATCTTGACCCGTCAATTTACCCGTCCACATTATACAAAGAGTATTAGAAATTTCGCGACTTTCGGACCGTTGGATCCAATCATTTACGCGTCTACAATCGCCATCAAATCTTAATGATTCCCAAAGAATAATAATTTTTGAATATTCGGCTGTACGGCTCCTATATATACTCGTTTACTATTGCCATCGATTAAGTCTTCAAAATTTTCCTTAATCATATGAAAAATTTGCAAATTTCGCGATTTTTTGAGCCGTTCCATCTACATCTCCTATTTACCCGTCTACATTGCCATCCATCAAATCTTCATAATAATCATAGGTCATACAAAAAATTGGCCAGTTTTTGGTTTATTCAATCTACGCCTCTTATTTATTAACGCCTGTGCTTTCATAAGTACTCAAATAAAAATTTGACAAATTTCGCGGTTTTTAGTCTACACCTCTTATTTAAGCGTCTTCAATTGCTATCTATTCAATCTTCACGATTATCTTCGGTCCGTTGATTTTCTTGGCCATGCGTCTTTATGATACTTATGAAACTTAAATTTTAATTTTTGATAATTCGCAATTTTTTTGACCATTTGTCCCTTTACAGTATTTACTCGTTTACTTTTGCCGTCTATTAAATGTTCATAATAATCTAAGCTCTTATGAATAATGTAAAAATTTTCTAATATATTAGAACGCTCACGATACCTTTCATTTGCCAACGCCTGCCGTTTTTTAAATACTCATATGAAATTTTGCCGAATTTTGCGGTGTTGGACCATTAAATGCTTATAAGAAAATGTTCAGCTTTCGCGATTTTTTAATCGTTCGGTCTTCAATTTCTATTTAAGCGTCTATATTGGCCATGCATTTAATATTTATAATAATTTTTATTTTTATAAATTTTACATATTTTGCATATATTGAATATGCAGTTTTCAATGGAAAGTGGGTTATTTAATTAGTTTAAATCCAAATTTTCACCTTAATTTGCCTTTATTTAAAAAGTTGCATAAAATCCGCTGTCTACATATTACCCATGACCGTGTTTGAGAGCGATAATATTAAGAACAAACCAGTTTTTCTCACAAAAACCCATTTTTCGAACGAACATTTGTATGGCAGCTACAAGAAGTAGTCATCCGATCCGGTCGGTTCCGACATATTAGCAGCCTGCAGTAAAAAGAAGACTCTGTGCAAAGTTTCAGCTCGATAGCTCCAAAAATAGCTCCTTCTATGCGGTACAAAATTCTGGGCAAAATTATAATACACTTTTCAAGTGTATAAAAAACAATTTTTTTTTAACATAAATTGCAAATATTAGCTGGGGCTGGTGAATTGCAAAATATATAAATTAACTGCGTCTTCATATTTATCATGAACCTAAATCGAAAATCTGAAATTTTAGGCTCTGCACAAATGCCTTTTAACGTCTAAAAAATGTATAAATTGCGGGGCAAACTGAGTGATAGAACAAAAATGTTGATTTATTAAATTGTTTCAGTGTTAGATAGCTCGAAAAAGGCTTGTGGTTCAGGGTTGGTACCAGTAGTATAAAAAAATTACTTTCCGTTGATGTACTTTCAAACTGCTTACTCAAAAATTTAATAGCTTCGGGGGCCGGGTCCCCTACAAATCCGGCAATGCCCTTTATTGTAGTTGCTCTTGCTTAAGCGGCGGGCAGTTGCTCAGTCTACAGAATAAAATAAAGAGGTGTTACGCGTTTGAATAAAATAATAAAATTATATTTCTCACTTTCAAGAACTAATTCGCTTAGTTTCAATGGTTTACGACAACTGTTTTTACAATTTCCAATAATTTCTCTAAAACCTATCTTATGCTAGGGTGGCTTAACTGGGCGAATTCGCTCAGAGCGACAAAAAGAGAGATTTTTTTCAATGCAGATACACAATTTTTGGTAATTATCAGGGGTGCCACAGAATTCACTAGCGATTTGGCTTTTAGCGAATTGCCAAATCGCTCGAATATTTTCGCCATGCCACAGAACTTCGAGCGATTTGATTTTTTAAGCATGTTCGCAAACCCTTTCGAACTTGGCTGCGTAGGGTAGACACCCCGCAAGTGCAAATTAGATTAAGCCTTTTTATGCGTTTTTTATTAATATTTTGAAATGAATGCTAATTGGTTAGTTCTTTTTTAAACAAAACAAACTTAATTTTCTAAATCTGAGTTAAATTTTTCTTTTTCCCAGACAAAATATTCAAATTTTCCGCCCGCAAAAATAATAATGATACCTTGCAACTCTAGCTGCTGCACGGTTACGCGAGAACGGCGAACGAAAATGTTAGCAAAAGATTTGCTCTAATTAAATAAATGATTCTTGCAGGTCAAATGACAATCGACGATTTAGGGAAAAAGCAAATCCGTAACGAGACGCTAGAGTGCAGCCTCCTTGGATCCGCGTCTGACCTTTTTTCTGAATCAGACGATATACGTAGGCAAAAATAAATTGTTAAATGATACTGTACTCAAAAGTTACATTGGGCCACGCATTATTCAATTCAAGCAACCGGAGGAAAGGTTGGCCAGATTAAAAATTAGTTTCTATCAAGCTGTAGCCATTACTCTTCTGTCGCCCATTGTGAAATTTAATGCTAAGTCCTTATGCTCCATCATAAAAGCCAAGCAAATTTCGCTCTGGACATCTGCTCGATGCTTTTCCCTTTATAATTAATTTTAATTATAACAATTTCGGAAGAATAATAAAATTTACCAACATTTGAGCGGCTTCTCGTCATTACCTTGGCGTCGGCGTTGCCACTTTATTCAACTCAAATTGGCAGTAATCGATTTACAGATTGCACAATAATTATGCAAAAGATCAACAGAAAATGTATTGCCAGTTAATATAATTTTTTTATCTTTGATTTAACACAAAAATATCTACTACACCTATTTTATTGTATAGTGTATAGAAAAAGAGAAGAGCAAAATTAGCCCTATACAAGTCGCTTATCATCCCAGTCCTGCAATACGGCGCAGAAGCATGGACAATGACAGCAGCGGATGAAGCGGCGATTGGCGTGTTTGAACGAAAGATTCTTCGGAGGATTTATGGACCTTTAAAAGTTGGCGATGTTTTCCGCATTCGAAATAATGACGAACTGTATGAGCTCTATGGGGACACCTGTCTGGTCAAGCGCATAAAGCAACAGCGGCTGCGCTGGTTAGGACATGTCACCAGGATGGACGAAGAAGCTCCAGTAAGGAAAGCTTATTATTCGAAGGCGGCTGAATACGGAGGAAGAGGTAGGCGGGGGAGACCGCGACTGAGATGGGATGACCAGGTTCGGGCAGACCTTGCCAAGCTTGGTTTGACCAATTGGTCCCAGCTCGCACGGAGCAGAAGCGACTGGCGGACATTGTTGGCAGCGGCCGAGACCGTCGAACGGTTGTGATGCATGCATCGGGCCAATCAAGAAGAAGAAGAAGAAACGTACAAAAACGCTACCATTGAAAAAAAAAAGTTTTTCTTACTAAAACAATTTTTTCGACCGATCATTCCTATGGCAGCTATATGCTATAGTCATCCGATTTGGATCAGACTTGAAGAATTATGTGTTAGCATATCATATTGATCAGTAACGAGTTTGGGAGCGATAGCAGTGAAAACCAAAAAGTTTTTCATACTAAAACTTTTTTTCACTTGCAGAAATTATGTGAAAGCACAAAAAACTTATAAATACGAGGTTTGGTAGCGATAGCATGGAAAACAAAAAAGTTTTTCTCACTAGAACTACTTTTTCAACCGATCGTTCCTATGGCAGCTATATGCTATAGTCATCCGATCAGGCCAGTTCCGACAAATGTGCAGCGTATTTGTACCAAAAGACTTCGTGCAAAGTTTGGTTACGATAGCTTTAAAACTGACGGAGGAGATAGCATAGAAACAGACGGACAGACGGACGGACGGACGGACGGACAGACGGACATGGCTATATCAACTCAGCTCGTCACGCTGATCAAGAATATATATACTTTATGTGGTCGGAGATGCTTCCTTCTGTGCGTTACAAACATCCGGACAATTTCAATATACCCTCTCCAAGGGTATAAAAAAATTAAGTGCGTATTTAAGCAAATCGCCGGCTCATGAGTGCGCGATTTGCAAATCACTCGAAAAGAGGCTCTGTTGCAGGGCGAAATTGAGCGAATTTAGAGCGAAAGTGAAGATTTCTGTGGCACCCCTGTATATACCAGTTCACAAAAAACCAATATATTGTTGCTGCCCCAAAGTATGCAATTGGTTATCTTGAAAACTTTCATTGAGATTCTTTACAAACTACTAGCCTGTTATACAGTTTTTAAATACCTTTGGGCAGAAACCAAATGTGTTATTTTATTATTATCAAGACTATCAGGTCTGTTCTCAATTCCACTTCGGTTTTCGTACAAACGTTTGAATTGGCCAGTTTACTCTTATAAATTTATATGGAAGCTAGGAAGGAATTCTATGGTTACTAGATCAAGACTTCCTTTTTCTACGAATTGAATCAACTTTGCATTTAGCTGTCGGTTTCAACTGCTGAAGCAATTCCGCTTTCAATCAAACCGGATGTAGCAATCGTAGATTTGAGTGTTGCTTTCCATACCGAAGTGGATTGAAAACAGGACTGTATGTATTCAAAATGGTATATTTTTTAAGTTAAGAAATATTAATTAATGAAAATATCAAGGAGTGTGCATTCAAAATTATAGGTTACATAAAGATATCTTAACCCAACTTTAGGTAAAACACTCTGCACATTTGTCGGAACCGACCGGATCGTATAACTATAACATACAGCTGATCATTACCACCTATTACCCATTTTTTACCATTACAATGTAGATTTATTTTTATTCGTTCTGCTTTTTTAAATGTTAAATGTACAAATATTTAGCCTAAAAAATAAGACGTATTTGGTAAGAACGTTAACAGCTGCTACCGTCATACCCGTGCAAAGTATTAATTAACATATAATTTGATTAGAGCGAAGGGGACAAATACAGCTGAACATATACCAAATGGGAATTTCAAATCCGCTCAATAGAAGTTAGTTGCGATGGCATTCAAAATTGAATGCCCTCTGGTATACAATGATCTATTCTCAGATAGAAAAAGACATCCAAAATGGAGGATGAATTGAATTTATTGACACAGCCGTTAAAGCTTTCTATGAAGTGAAAGCGCTATAAAAGGAGAAGACACCGAATAGAATTTATCATCCAACCAAACCGTGTTGATCCGAGATGAGAATATCTACACTTATTCTGGGCTGTGCCATTTTGGCCATTTGCTTTGTAAGAAGCGATGCAGTCGCCTGCACAGGAACCCAAACCCCAGCTGCTGATGGCTGCACGGACTGTACGGACAATGCCAACGCTTCCAATTCGGATTGTGTGGCTACGACGGCTGCACCTACAGACAGTGCAACTGAAGGTACAACTAGTACATCCCCAGAACCAGATACTACCACCGTAGCAACTGATACTACTACCACCAGCGGTTCCCGCACCAGCAACGCTGCTGCGATTAGGAGGAGGAGGATGAGGGCAAGGAGGAGAAGGCAGAGAAGGGCAAGAAGGCAGAGGCAGAGGGCGGCCAGAAGGAGGAGAAACAGGAGGAATAATAGGAGAAACCGATTGGGTTAATTGACATGACGATCCTTTGGATCAAGACCCCCCTTTCAATCAACTAAAATCTGCGTGTGGCAACGCAAAATTTCATATTTTTACGTTTTTACGTGGAAAGTTAAATAAATGGTATATGGTTAATATTGCATATGGTGGACGGATTTTCTGTTTAAAAGCATTTTGGTGTGAAACATCTTTAATTTCGGTACGACAGATTTTTTTACCAGCGTCACGTGACGATGACTTCATTCATAATTTGTGTTGTTGCTTTGTGGAGTTTATCAGCCAACACACACATAAAGGAGGATGTTCAGAAGGGCGAAGCGAAGAGGTAGGAAAAATGCTGAAGAGGAACAACTGGGTGGTTTCTGGATGGGTTCGGGGTGGGTTCTGGGAAAGATGTGGGTGGTATTAAGGAGGGATTTGGGCAGCATCTGGGTGGAATCTGTGAGGGATCTAGTTGGAATCGGGATGGGATCAAAGTGGAATCTGGGTGGATTCTGCGAGGGATCTGCTTGGGATCTGGGTGGGATTTGGGTAGGATCTGGGTGGTATCTGGGTGGTATCTGTGTGGGATCTGGGAAGGATCTGGGTGGGATCTGGAATCTCACCTTGGTGGTGGTGTGTGAAACATCATCATTTATCTAAAATCTCAAAATCGGTTGACTATATCTTATGGCTGCCGTAGAAACCACCGGTCGTAAAATGGGTTTTATTTAAAAAAATTGTTGATTTGAATGCTAGAGTTCTTAAACTCTGATTCTTCAAACCATTTGCAAGGGTAAGGGAAGCATTAATTTGAAACTAATTAATTTATTATTGTTCAAAAATTCTAAGAATGTATGAATTAAGTTTTACAATTGCCGAATGTATGCGACGGCGATGTTTGACGTGTCACATTTAAGGCCGATTTAACATATTCTACATAGAGGTATCTGTCACATAAACTAATATTTAATAGTGTTAAATCTTCGACTATCTGACACATAGCAGCTATCTGGGAGAACAGAAATCGGCCCTTAAGCCTAGTACGGAGGGCATTCGAATTTTCCTTCCAGAAATTTACCTAATATTCCTTTTTGTGAAATGTAAAAGGTAGTGTAAACTCATAATGAAATAACAAAATCGGAAAATGACTAAATTGGCCATCTGATTTGTATTTTGATTATAAGATTTAAATAAAATGAGGCACAATGCACAACATGGAGGAAGTTGCAATTGCAGTTGCAGTGGCAGCTATTAAAAAATGTGAGCAAGACTACAGAATTGTATTCGCCTGTTGCTGTCTGCACGACGGCATTTTTCAGGGCGAACAGGATCCCACTCAGGTGCACATATCGCTGCAACGCAAGATGGCTCAATTCTTGCCTTGGGGCGTGCCGTGAAACAGCATGTCAAGTTGCGCAAGCGTTGCGCAATATTCTATCCTGATTGTTTGGTGCAGGAGTATGAGGCAGCCACACGAAGTGATTATATGCAACCCTTTTCTCAACTGGACACCAACTGCTTCCCAAGCACAATTTTTAAATGCGGTGTCCAGTTGCTTGCCATCTGTGATGTCCCTCAAACATGCATTTTGCAGACGATTTTTAATCTTGCACATCATTTATTTTTTCTTTTGCCTTGCCTTTTGAGAACTGACACAAGGTATTCCTAATGACTGCACAATATCTCTGTACTGCAATTCGGTACTTACACTCGTAAAAAAATATTACGGACATGGCTAAATCGACTCGGCTGTTGATGCTGATCAAGAATATATGGGTCATTCTTTTATAAACCGAACAGTTAAAAAATTTTTTATTTTTCATTTTTATAAAAAAAAAATCCGAAATTAGATCTCGACATGCCCACCAAAACGGTGCATTCTTTAAGGGCATCTTTTTATTTGTTTATAACTTCAAAAATTCATAACTTTTAAACTATAAAAGTCTCCATCTTTTTGAAAACACCAAAATTCAAGTTATATTTAGGGCAATAAATTGTTTATCCTTAGAAGCTATATCATGGTGGTTAACACTTAGAAAAAATTATAAATAATTTTTAGCAACAATTACTTAATATTATTAAAAAATTTAAAAATCTATAAAATTATAATTTGAGTAGCTACAGTAAAATACTTTTCACCAATATCAACTTGAAAGCTGTCCGATAAACCAAACCTGAGAAAGCCCGTTTTTAAAAAAACCTTTTTTTCCATTTTTCCGTTTTTGACGATTTTTGAAATTGTTTATAAAATGAACAAAAAAATTTTGTGCAAAACCGCAAATTACGTTTTGGTGGGCATGTCGAGATCTAATTTCGTTTTTTTTTTTTAAAATGAAAAATAAAAAATTGTTTAACACTTTATAGGGTCGGAAATGCTTCCTGGCACGTGTAGCGAGAATTTCGTGAGCAAGTGATTTTGTGGCGTAGTGTGACCAAAGTTTACAAACTAAGTTTAACCATAACCAAAAATTAAATTATTCATGTCATTCCTATGGCACACAGAAAAAAAAGTCGAGATATTTTCATTTTGAAATTTTATATAGGAAATAATGCCCCAAAAAAGGAAATAACGCCCCAAATTTTATAAAAAATTAGTGGTTTTTGTTTTCTATATAAATTGTTGGGGCCTTATTTCATTTTATTTTTGGGGCCTCATTTCATTGCGGGTTTAACCCGCCACTTCTGCAAAAGTCATGGTAAATGACGCCTAGGCGTGCTGCGTGTCTGCCAATAAGACACTGACCTGTGAGGGTCCCCACCAGAAGTGATATGTGTTCCCCTCTGTGACGTAAAAGTGTGTTAGTACGTATTTGGTGGAATGTTGGCCACGTAAGCCTCGCTACTGCACAGGAGGAAAGGTTTTTCCACCGATTCGTAGCGAGACGAAGTGTTTCAGCTTTAGTGTGAAGCTTGTATGTTGCCATAGGCATCCCTATCGTGCTCCTCTCTGAAAGGAGCTCGATGGTGGTTCTTATTCTGGCCAATTTGTCCGCAGACTCGTTTCCTTCTATGTTGCGGTGTCCAGGTACCCATATAAGGTGTATACTAAAATGTCGTGCGATCTCGTTGAGAGATAGTCGACATTTAGTAAGTGTTTTAGCATTGTTTGTATGAGAGTCAAGTGCTTTGAGGGCGGCTTGATTGTCAGAGTATATGAATACATTTCCTTCCTTGACCGTGAGTGTGCTAAGGTAGGTGGCAGCTTCCTCCTTGGTACACACTACAGTGGTCAGGAAGGCGGAACAATAAGTTCAAATCTAGGTTGGGAGAGAAAACTCCCCCTCCTACTTTTTCGTCGAGCTTAGAGCCATCAATGTAGATGTTAATGGCGTTAGCTCTGCTGTGGGGCAGGTTGTCCCAATCGCTTCGGCTTGGGATATACGCGTCGTAAAATTTGTCAAACGCCGTTTGTGGTATACTACAGTACAGGGTTGCCCATATTCGACGGACCCATGTTTTTTTTTTTTTTAAATCAAAGAAAAAATAAAAATTTGGCGGTTGGCAATCTTAATCATTTAATTTGTTCCAAGTAGATTTGTTTACATCAATTTTTGAATATGATATCTCTCAAATGGCCGCCTCTGGCGTTGATGGCGTATTGTGCCCTTTTTGCAGCATTTTCCATCGATTTCGCCAACATTTCGGCCGGAATAGCGGCTATTTCTTCACGAATGTTGTCCTTGAGCTCTTCTACGGTCCTTGGCTTGTTAACGTAAACCTTTGACTTCAAATATCCCCACAAGAAGAAGTCAGGCGGCGTCAAATCGGGCGAACGCGGTGGCCAGTCCAAATCACCACTTTTCGACATCAAACGGCCCGGAAACAATTTCTTCAGAAAATCGATTGTTATGCGACTTGTGTGCGGTGGAGCGCCGTCTTGTTGAAACCAGAACTGCCTCATACGCTTTCGACGAATAATTGGCATCACAAAAATTGGTCATCATGTCGCGATAACGCTCCTGGTTGATGGTAACAGCATGGCCATTTTCATTTTGGAAGAAAAAACGGCCCAATGACCGTTTTCGCACTAACGCCGCACCAAACTGTGACTTTTTCGTCATGAAGAGGCACTTCTTGAATCTCCTGAGGATTTTCAGTGGCGTAAATACGGCAATTTTGCTTATTTACGGTCCCATTCAATGTGAAATGTGAAAATGTGAAATTTTTTAAAAGCACGTTGAGTTTTCACAATTGACTTGTTCTGTTGAATGTAAATTTCAACTATTTCAGAGCGCTCGCGTGGCGTGTATTGTTCCATGGTAAAAATCTGGTTGGACTGACGCTTCAAACGCGGTATGTCATTAAGCGATCTGACATCTCTGTCAAAAGTTATGGCGTTGCCAGATGGGTCCGTCGAATATGGACAACCCTGTATTGGTATGGTAGTAATGGTATACCCGTTTGGTTTTCGAATATGGTAGCGTGTCCCGAATTGCCCCTGTTCCAGGTATCGGATTCTCGTAGTCTTAAGGCTGTTGTGGCAGCCATTTGCTTAGCTACGAGGTCTAGTGGTAGAAGGTGAAGAATAGTATTTAGCGCTTCCGTTGGTGTCGTTCGGAGAGCGCCGCTAATTCAAATTTCCGCACTTCTTTGTACTTCGTGCAGATTGTTCAGGGCTTATTGTTTCCCGAGTGCTGGCTACCGTACTAAAGCTTCGTAGAGAAGTATGGGGCGTATTACGGCTGTGTAAAGCCAATGTACAATGGATGGGGAAAAACTTCATCTACGGCCAATGGCCGTTTTACAAGAAAAAAGAGCAATGGTTGCCTTTTTTATACGTTCATTTATGTTGTCATTCCAGAGCAGTTTCTTATCCAGGATGACACCCAAGTATTTGGGATTGTCACCAAATACGAGGCTTACTCCGTTGATTTAAGGCGGGATAAGATCAGGAATTTTGTACTTTCGGGTGAAAAGCACTAATTCCGTCTTAGCCGGGTTTAAGCCCAAGCCACAAGATTTTGTCCACTGAGTTGTCAGTGCAGTCAGCATAGAGGTGGCTATCATCCCTAAGCCTCGTGTCCTTCATCAGCCGCAGCGTTGGTTCTGTTGATTTCGGCAGTTGCACCGCCAAGTTGGGAGTACACCGTTCTGCTGGTTAGCAATTGTTCGATGAATCCCACCAGCGGCACATCTGCTCCCACATATGTCAAGGCAGAGGTGCTTACTTCAATCCCTTTCGAGATCACATGTCCATAAATTGGAGAGCGAGAGCAAAGAAATATAAGTAGCCTTTTAGACATGCAGCAACAACAGATGGGGTTGGTGGTGTGCGATGAAAGCACAACAATTTGTATATTTATTTGTTTTTTTTTTTCAGAAGTCTTAAATAAACCAAGTTGGAAGTTGATAAGGATGTCCTATGGCATATGGCCTTGCGGAGGAAAGTTTGAATTGTTGTCTTTCCTCAAATTAAAAAGTCAAACGTGCCAAAAATTATACAGCTTTGGGATTCAATAATTTGTTTTTCTATAATTTCAATAAAATGCAATATCTTAAAGGATTACCCCGGGATATTTGTAATCTTTCTTGGGATCAAAAAAGGCGGATCAACTCAATTCTTTTTCTGATCGGTTCAAGCATATCCGGGATTACGTTGTTTTCATTAAGCACACTCGCCAAATCTCAATTAAATAACTTTGAAACTGACTGCGTGACAAGTCTTTCTTTAAGGTCAAATTTTATTTTTTTATAACTTAATTAATGAATATCTTTCAAACCATAAAATTATTCAACTTTTGGAAATTTTTAAGTATAATAATTTAAGTTATATTTCGGTAAAAAAAATTTTATTTTCTAAGAAGCTTTTTCATGGAAAAAATTGTAAATAAAATTTATAAACAATTTTTTATATTATTAAATAATTACATTATAAATATTATTAATAATTTAAAATGGTACGGTAATTATTATTATACCCGTTACTCGTAGAGTAAAAAGGGTATACTAAAGTCGTGCAAATGTGTGTTACAGGCAGAAGGAATCATTTCCGACCATAAAAAGTTATATCTCCTACAGTTTTAAAGATAGAGGTTTTGTACCTTCTAGAGATAGTTAGTAATTAGCAAAATGAATCGATTTGCCGAAAGAATGATAAAGATCGGATAAACGGTTCTCAAGTTATAAGCAAAAAAGTGAACCAAGCCCTCCCCGCTACCACCCTAAAAAATGTTGCATTCTTTTTGGATGGTCACACTAAGGAACGCGGGAACACTGTTAAACATGTTTTTTCATGAGTAACGGGTATATCGAAGTCGGTTAGAGCCGACTTTAACTTACGCCCTCGTTTATAATTTTAATTCTTAACTAAAAAAATGAAGGCTTTGTGAATTATTTTACTCTTTTTTATACTTAAAATAATAATGCAAGAATTAGGAAAATGGCATAATTTTAAGGCAAATGATTCCTAAAAAATGTAATCTAAAAGCATATTTTTTAGGTAAAATGTCCTATATTTTAGGGAATTAATGCCTGGAAATCAGATTTTAGGTAATAAAATCCATTTTCCCAAAGTTTAAGGAAAATCTATTTTCTGGGTGTAGTTAAAAGTAAAAGTAAAAAACGGAGTTCCCTTAGCCAGACGTCGTGATGAATATAAATAAATGGATTTCGATTACTTACAAGGTAAGTTTAAGCAGCAACAACAAATGTAAGATAACGCACAATGCTTCGAAACCAAAACAGCTGCAGAAGAGGCGTTATTTGATACTAGCCTAGTATCAAATTGATAGCAAAAAATTAATACTTACTAGTATTAGCGTTGCAGTCAAGTGACCCGACTTCCAGCACAATGGAGACACACACACAAACGCACGCACATACACACGCGCACACACGCATGCCCGGAAGCACACTGACTCCCAGCCAGCAATTTAGCAAACGTTATGCAAACCAAGCTTAAAGTATGATTGCTTTTGCAAGCGTTGTCGTATGGCAGCCTACGACATTTACAAAACACTTGCTAAAGTAAGCTATTTGCGCATGTCGTTTCGGCGACGGAGAGAAATTTCGTGATCGCTCTCTTACTCTCTCTCGCTCTCTTGGAATGCTAGGCAGCTGCAGCTGACCTTCTTGTGTGCAAAGGAAAGAAAAAAAATTACAGCTCACTTAAAGCGAATATAAGTCATTCCAGTTGTGGTTGATGCAGAGGAAAGAAGCAAAAAAAAATTCTGTCAAATAAAATGTAATACTGCGTGCGTTTGTTAATTTGTTTAATGTCGGCAGCAAAAAAATCAAAAAGTGTTGTGCGCTGCGCCAACGAAGTTTTCCAACATTTGTGGGACAGCGGGGCATCATATTCTGTGGAGAACGTGGATGAATGTCCAGAACAGGCGATTGGGTCGGAAGCCGAAAGTAATTTTGATTGCTTCATGACACAAGATGAAAGTTATTCATCAAGTGAAAGTGACGATCCGTCGACTGACTCTAATTTTGTGTTTAATGAAGCTTTAGCTGTGTGGTTTGTAGAGTGCAATGTATCCAATGTTCATGCTAATAAATTATTAGCACTGTTACGTCACAAATTTGACGACCTTCCAAAAGACATCAGAACGCTAAAGCGCACGCCGACTGATGCTCCAACTGTCTCGTTAGGAGGTGGAGAATATGTCCATTATGGCTTAAAAGATTGTTTAACAGACTTTATGCGGCTACATAAAGTAGACACAAGGATATTGGACTTGAACTTTAACATCGACGGGTTGCCAAACTCCAAAAGTTCGATGAAGAGCGCGTGGCCTGTTTTAGTTAATGTGAATGGGACGGATTCAGTTTTTTTAGTCGCAATTTTTTGTGGACGGTCGCATCCCAACGATGTTAATACATTTTTGGCAAAATTTGTAGAATTGTTGAACGATCTTCTCGAAAATAAATTCATACATGAAAATGAAATTTTTACAATTAGATGTCGACCAGGGCTCTTATACTCAGGGTCAAAGGACACGCTGGCTATAGTTGCTGCACAAAGTGCACTCAGAGGGGCGAACGAAAAGATAATCGTATGATATTTCATTACCAAAATCATACGTTGAAAAACTTCCAATCGATATGATCCAAGTCTTCCCCCTAGATTACATGCACGTTGTATGCTTGGGCGTAACAAAGGCTTTGCTAGTATCGTGGTTGAAAGTGAAGAATCGTAACTATTCTTTGAAACCAAGTGAAATACGAAAGCTAGACGATGCATTTTTATACCCGTTACTCGTAGAGTAAAAAGGGTATACTTAAGTCGTGCAAATGTATGTAACAGGCAGAAGGAATCATTTCCGACCATATAAAGTATATATATTCTTGATCAGCATCAACAGCCGATTCGATGTAGCCTTGTCCGTCTGTCCGTCCGTCCGTCCGTCCGTCTGTCTGTATGAACACCTAGATCTCAGAGATGGTAAGAGATAGAGGTTATGGGACAAATGTTTCTTTTATCTGCACGCAGATCAAGTTTGTTTCAAATTTTGGCCACGCCCCCTCCCGCCCCCGCAATTTGGATAAATGTTATATCTCCTACAGTTTTAAAGATAGAGCATTCTTACCATCTAGAGATAGTTAGCAATTAGCAAAATGAATCGATTTGCCGAAAGAATAATAAAGATCAGATGAACGGTTCTCAAGTTATGAGCAAAAAAGTGAACCACAGCCCCCCCCGCTACCACCACTCCCACCCTAAAAAAATGTTGCATACTTTTTTGGATGGTCACACTAAGGAACGCAGGAACACTGTTAAACATGTTTTTTCATGAGTAACGGGTATATCGAAGTCGGTAAGAGCCGACTTTAACCTACGCTCTCGTTATCTATGGCACCTTTCATACCAAGAGAGTTCTGTAGGAAACCCCGAGATTTTAAGGAGCTAGATCGATTTAAAGCAACTGAATTCCGTCAGTTCCTTTTGTATACTGGTCAGGTTGTGTTAAAAGGCATTTTAAGTGAAGAGAGGTATGAACATTTTCTGCAACTTAGTCTTGCAATGCGAATTCTGCTTAATAAAGAAGATTGTGTTCTAAATAATCAATGCGCAGATGAACTCTTAAAGGATTTCTTAGAAAGGGTTCCTGTTTTATATGTTGATTTGCTGTTAACATATAATTTCCACTGTTTGAGTTATTGGGCGAGAGATTCAGCGCAATTTGGATCGCTTGAGACAACCTGCGCTTTTAAGTTTGAAAATAAACTTGGAAAACTCAAAAAATTAGTAAAGAAAAAACTAACGTTCCCTCACAAATTTAAAACAGACTGGTTGAGCAGAGTGTGTATGGAACTCGGCATATAAACTAAGATTCGAAACTATTCAAAAGTTCGAAGCGATGGCACTTACAAATTCGTTAAAACAAAAAACTTTTATTTGTCGTCTATTGCACCAGACAACTTTTATTTAGTACAAAATGTTATTTTTAAAGTACATTCCATTTCGAAGTCTCAGGAAAACAAAATTATTGTTCACGGTCTTTGAGTGCAAAACTTATCTGATTTATATGATAAGCCTCTACTATCAACGTTTTTTAACATATATAGTGCACAATATTTAAGTTTTAACGAAACTACTGAAAATCATTCCCTTGATGATATAAGATCGAAAGTAGTTTGCTTTCGGAACTTCGCCGAAACCTCTTGTGCATTTGTACCACTCATACCAGATCATGCAGCGGAGCAATTTTAATTATTCGGCCAAAGACCCTTCCATTCAAGAGGAATCCCCATACTCACAAACTTCATATATCATGCAACCAAGCCCAAGTGCAAGAACTACTTCTTTGGACAGTGCAACTTCGCTTGGTAAGTTATTTACTTTTTTATGTTATAAGCTTTTTTTTTACAAGAAATTACACATTTTATTTGTTTACGACAGCAACTCAATCCTTGATCAACGACGCATGTCAAAAGGCTTTTGAAAAGGTGAAAGAACGTAACAAGCTTATATTGCTCAGGCTTACGGAGAAAATTCAAAGGCTGCGTAAAGATGTTCGCGAATTGAAGAAAGCTGCTTCGCATAATAACTCCACCATTTTACCAAGCAAACCATTTAGCAGTATTGAAGATTTTCTTCGGTTTGAGAAAACTGTTCAGGAAGACATAGACAAATTTTCCTTGCTGGTAAGAATTTAAATTTACCAGAATCACTACGAAATGATGGTGCTCTGAATATATGGATTTTGTTTTTATACACTTGAAAAGTGTATTATAATTTTGCCCAGAAGTTTGCAACGCATAGAAGGAATCATCTCCGACCACATAAAGTATATATATTCTTGATCAGCATGACGAGCTGAGTCGATTAAGCTTTGTCCGTCCGTCTGTCCGTCTCCGTCTGTCCGTCTGTCTCTTTCTACGCGAACTAGTCCCTCAGTTTTGGAGCTATCGAGCTGAAACTTTGCACAGAGTCTTCTTTTTACTGCACGCTGCTAATATGTCGGAACCGACCGGATCGGATGACTACTTCTTGTAGCTGCCATACAAATGTTCGTTCGAAAAATGGGTTTTAGTGAGAAAAATATATGGGTAATATTAAATGTTTTGAAGTTGATTTGTGATAACCGTTGTGACAAGCTATTTCAAGTGTATCAAAACTTCGGTACAGACGAAGTTAGCTTTGCCTTTCTCGTTATTTCTACTTTCAGAAAGCAGATCTTAAACGAAGTCGTGGCAAAAACTTATGGACGACGGAGTCGCAGAAAGCTTTTCGTGGAGAGGTACTGCGGAGAAGCAGTGCATTCGAGCCTCTGTAGTAGTAGTAGTAGTAGTGCTTCTTTATTTAAATTTATGAAATAGACAGTACATAGATGATAGCTTAGATTCTAAATTTATATCTAAACAAGAAGTTTGATCAAAATAAAATCGACATGGTAAGAACCGTCAGTCGATCACTGCCTTCCAAATTCTTCGCTATTCAGCCTAATACGAGCCCCGACCACTATTAATTCGTACGGCAAGCTTTTTTACCCATGTGTAATGTTTAACAGACGAAATTTTCAATGCTTATGTAGATAACACATGCAAACTTATTTTTCTCTCAAAGTTCATTTTATTCTCTTAACTTTGGAAAAAAAAAATTTGTTGTACTTCAACAACAACAATAACAACATTAATTTCTTTGAATGCTTTGCTTAACTGATAAGAAAAATTTGACCACTATTAATTCGTACGGTGCCTTAGCTTAGCTTAGAATTGAAAGAAGATCAAAACAAAAGCAAACAGTGTAACATAATCTCTATCTAGTCATAATCTGGAAACAGTTACACAATACAGAATGTAAGAAAAGTGTAATTGCTTCGAATTATTTAAAGTTTAGCAACGATGGCACGTGGTAAGCCGATTTGCAAAGAAATAAGAAATTTAGTTGTAGATTATTATAAATCTGGGAACACTTTTGGTGAAATAGCCAAGCAATTAAATCTGGCTAAGTCGTCCGTTCAAGGAATTGTTAAACATTTTAAGAAAAATGGCAATATTGAAAATAATATCGCAAATAGAGGCCGAACATCGGCAATAACAGCTCGTGACAAAAGAGCCCTGGCCACAATTGTAAAGGCTGATCGTCGCCAAAGTTTAAGAAATTTAGCATCTGAGTGGTCTGATAAAATCGGAAAAAGGGTTAAGCGAGAGTGGACGCGCCTGCAGTTGCGAGATATTGGATATAAGTTCTATAAAGTATGTATGGTGATTATCTATGTTACATACTCAATAGCTTAAATTACTCTTAGGCCAAGGAAAAACCATTGCTTACGCTTCGTCAAAAAAAGAAGCGTTTACAATGGTCTCGGGAACGGATGTCTTGGACTCAAAGGCAATGGAACACCATCATATTTAGCGATGAAGCTAAATTTGATGTGAGTGTCGGTGATGCGCGAAGGAGAGTCATCCGTAAAAAAACTGAAGCGTACCATAAAGACTGCCTTAAAAGGACAGTAAAGTTCCCTGCTAGCATAATGGTGTGGGGTTGTATGTCTGCCAAAGGTGTAGGACAACTGCACTTTATCGAGGGGATGGTCAACGCCGAAAAATACGTTAACATACTAGAAGAAAGTTTGCTGCCATCAATACCAAAACTGGCTGACTGTGGTGAATATACATTTCAGCAGGATGGAGCATCATCTCATACTGCCAAACGAACCAAATCATGGCTGCAGTATAAGGAAATTGCGGTCTTAGATTGGCCATCAAATAGTCCGGACCTAAGCCCAATCGAGAATATATGGGGAATAATGAAAAGAAACCTAAAAAATGAGCCTCAAAGAACCCTTTCTGATTTAAAAACAAAACTGCAAGAGATGTGGGACTCTATTTCAACAGAACAATGCCAGAATTTATTAAAATCTATGCCAAAGCGTTGTAAATGCGTTGTAGAGGCCAAAGGCGATGTTACCCAATATTAATATTAAAAACAATTATATTGTGAATCAAACAGTAAATATTTAACGCTGCGTACGAATTAATAGTGGTCAAATTTTTCTTATCAGTTAAGCAAAGCATTCAAAGAAATTAATGTTGTTATTGTTGTTGTTGAAGTACAACAAATTTTTTTTTCCAAAGTTAAGAGAATAAAATGAACTTTGAGAGAAAAATAAGTTTGCATGTGTTATCTACATAAGTATTGAAAATTTCGTCTGTTAAACATTACACATGGGTAAAAAAGCTTGCCGTACGAATTAATAGTGGTCGGGGCTCGTACACCTGGCTTCCCGGGTCTTCCCCAGATACCAGATCGTTCAACTGCATAGCGCGAGATTCGGTTGGCGGTGTTACTTTGTTTTTAAAGTCCCCATCTAATATTTGTTGCCGGTATTTAGTTGCCTGACTTATAAAATTATATAGGATCAACCAATTTAATCCATTTAGTAGCTGGTGAACTTCGTGCGGATGTAGTCGTGCTTTACCAAAATGTAAAATTCTGTATTCTCTCAATATTGGGCAGCTTCCAATAAAATGGATAGTGTTTTCCTGCTCGCTCCAATTGCAAAGGGCACATGCTGTGTTGGTGCTTACTATGTTTGGGACAATGTTGAGTTAGAGCATTTCTCCTCTGGCCATAAAAATTGTGCGAATTTGCTCCACTGAAAACACGTCGTTGAAATAATTCCGTTCTCCTAGGTCGTAGTTCAAATCTCTGTAGATGAGCCTTTGAGAGCTGCTATCTGATTCGATCATAAAAGATGATCTATATGAAGCTTCCATCTTTTTTTGCAGAATTTCTGTGGCCCATGATCCCCACTCTGAGCTTTCTTCTAGGTTGAGGTTTTCGCAATGTTTGTCTGATAGTACTGTCACCACTGCCATTCGTCGTAAGTTACAACGCATTCATTCAGTCTAAAGTTCATTTTTAACATTCATACTTAATTTCTTTTTCAGAAACATTTACTTACGAAAATGAAGGCAAGGAAGAGGACTTTATATTTGCCTCCAAATCTTTTTTTCCATACGCGAAAAATCGTATAAAAATTAACACAACAAAAAAAAGTACAATATAAAATAACAATTTCTTGATAACGCTTTGCTCCATTTTTGCTCCTCGAAATTTAAGCTTAAAAGACATCAAGTTCCTTTTTTAAAAATAGGAAAAAACGCTAGTTCACATATATTTTCATTTTTCTTTATTATTACTTATATAAAAAACCTGTTCAAAGCGAAATTTTTTCTGAGTAATCAAAAGAACTGAAAATGGCCAACTTTATTTAATTTCGATTTTTGATAAAGATTAATAATTAAAATAGCGTGAAGAACACTTACAAAAATATGTTTAAAACAAAATGTATTATTAGTAAACAAAAGAACTGAAAAAGCTAAGTTAATTTAATTTTAGTTTTTTGTTTATTATAAATAAAAAAACCAATAAGAGCGCTTACGAAATCAATGTTTAAAACGCTTAATTATTTCATTCTGAATACGTGTTTTGTAACCATATTTACTAAGCTTGTGGTAAGCTTATAAAAATGAATTATAAAACATTTACTAAACACATTTGCAAAACGTGTTTTTACTTGTTTTAAAAAACATGTTTTGCAAGCGTCTTTTATAAGCTTATAAAGATGGGTGCGTTTCGATTATAAAACGCTTACTTTTGATGCGTTTTATAAATGTCACAGCAGCGTTTTATAAGTGTTTCGCTTACATTTGAACGCTTACAAAACGTTTATTGTTATATGAAATTGTTGGCTGGGCTCATACGCTCTAGCTACCAGAATTATACACAGCGCTGTGGCTCTATCTCTTATAATCTCTGAGATCGACACGTTCATACAGACAGACGGACACGGCTAAATCGACTCGGCTGTTTATTCTGATCCAGAATATATACACTTTATAGGGTAGGAAATGATTCCTTCTCCCTGTTCATACTTTTGCAAAAACTTAATATAACGATATATCCTTACAAGAGTTTCTTGCACACAATTTTTTGTCTTTAATTTTGAATAAGTGCTTATACAGTCGGAATATTTTGCATTCTTTTAGGCATGTAGATACAAACAGTAGAAAACTTTTAAGCTTAAATTATTTACGTCGAAAAATGTAAAGAACACCACCTAATACACAAGGCCACTTCGGAGCTGCTGCCTTACCGAACACACCTGCAGAAGAAGTGTACCTTCAGTAAATGAGTCAAAGCGCCTTTTCATCGAAACATCTCCGGATAAAGATTTGAAAAGAGGTTGCTCCAGCATCAATGTCGGAAACATGAAGTTAGTGGATCTGGTAGCCGTCATGTCCCCTTTTCTGGATGAGAAACTCCAAAATGTCGCCTCTAAAACTGAAATAAAAGAGATGTGAACTGATATTGTGCTTTAGCAAAAGGCTGTTCATAAATTTTAGCCAATTGCTTGCCTACATGATAATAAGATTCAAGTACATAAATATGAATTATCAGAACAAGCGATCGTTTTGGGCGGACAACATATTAAGCCAACTCGATGGAAAAACTAAAAGAAACAACGCCATGTAAAAAATTTAAAGGCTAAAAATATGTTTAAATGTAGAGAGCAAGTAAAAACAAAGCTTCGGATGCTTAAAAAACTTCTGGAAGGGAGAACTGCACCCACTTCAACGAACTGTATCAGCGGATGTTGGTGTCGACACATCTGTGGACGATTTTGACTCAATTTTTGAAAATGTAAAGTATGATTCGTCAACGGAGTCCGATGCATTTGTCAACGACGAAATATCTGAAACTGACGCAGTTTCTGCTGCTGAGATTCAACATTTTTAAACATTTTAGCCGATCCAATGGCAGCTGGATAATACTGCATGAGTAGAAGCCTGCATCTGCTTGAACCAACGAGTTCGTTCGCTTATGTATCCACTGTAGAACATTCTACATAAGTTGTGCTATACGTTTTTCTCTTTAAATCCAAAATTTTTTAATGTCCTCCATTGCAATCAATTTCAATTTGCCTTTGTTTACAATCGAACAGCTGATGCCCGCTTTTATGTGTTACCACCCTGTTAAAATCCAGACTTAAGTTGCCACATCTGCCAAAAAGGTGGTCATTTTGTGAATTTACAAAAGCTGCATAAACAGAAATAAAGGGCATAGCAGAATAAGCATACAAAAACTGCCCTCACTCAGATCAGCACCAAAATTAAATATGTTGTTACCATCAATGAGAAACTCACTCTCCTAAATTTTTAGTCTTCTAATCGCCATTGGAGTAGAGTTATGAGGGCAGAAAGATAAATCAAAGAGAAGAACCGCTTAACCGATTTGAATGGGTTAAATATATGCTACTAGCATAAAGCCCGTCGCGCTTCGCTGCGCCTTGAACAGTGTAGAACCAATATCAGAATCAGTTTGAAGTGAATCGTGAGAGTGAAATATTTACCAAATTTGAAAAAAAATTTTTAATTAATTTCTTTTGTAGAGCTCAGAAATTGAATCTTATATATATAGGCTTGAACTCAACGTTGTACTACTTTGCTTTTTCACTGATACAACTTTGCTGCTGAGTTCTTACCACCCCCATCTCATCCACACCCCGCCCACTACCCATCCACTTCTTACACAACTTCCACCCACTTCCCACCAACTTTCCACTCACATCCCTCCCACTTCACACCTACTTCCCACCCACTTCGCGCCCACTGCCCACTCACCTCCCACCCACATCCCACCTACACCCCACCCACTTCCCACCTACTTCTTTCCCGATTCCAACCCACTTCACACCCACTTCCCACCCACTTCTCACCCACATCCCTTAACATTCGCACCCACTTCTCGCCCACCTTTCACTTACCACCCACCCACATCCCACCCACTTTTCACCCACTTCTCACCAACATCCATCCCGTTTCCCACCCACTTCTCACCCACATCCCACCCACTTCCCTCCCGACTCCCACGATTTTCGCACCTACTTCTCACCCACATCCCTTCCCACTCCCACCCACATCCCGCCCACTTATCACCCTCATCCCTCCCACTAACCACCCACTATCGCCCACTATTCTCCCACTTCCCCTTGGTATTTCCAACATCAGAAAATGCAATCACAAATTATTTCGTAATCTATCCCTTCAAACCGAGATTCAAGTCAATCGGGTGAAAAATAGTTTTTTGCATGCAGAGTTTTCCAGGTATTTTTCGACCGTTGGGTCAAATATTCCAACACCGGAAAATCACATCTCATTTTATTTCACTTACTGTACTTCCAAACCGAGTTTTAAGCCAATCGGATGAAAAATAGTTTTTTGCATGCAGAATTTTTCGGCCATTTTCCTCGTGGGCGGGTTTTTCAGAATCCGGAAAACACGTGTAGAATTATTTTTCTTACTATGCTTGGTTTGCAAGTTTCAAGTCAATCGGAAGAAAAATAATTTTACCATACAAACTTTTCCGACGCTTTTCCGACTTTTCCAGGTGGGATTTTCCGGAAAATTGGTACACAGTTGTTGTTGAGTTTTCATATAGATTTTTGAAAATGAGTTTGAATCTGATCGGATAATAAACAAAAAAGTTTCATACAACAGTTTTCCGTGAATTTTCCGACTTAATAAATAGATTTTCCAAAATTTTAAAGTCACGTTTCCTATATTTTATTATCTGTAACTTTGATAATGAGTTTGGAGCAAATTGCTGCGAACTAAAGTTTCGCCCATACAACCTTGACCGGAAGATTGGTATGCAGTTGTTCTTGAATTTTCATATAGATCTTTGAAAATGAGTTTGAACTTGATCGGATGAAAAACAAAAAACTTTCATACAACAGTTTTCAGCGAATTTTCCACATTTCCGGACAGAATTTTCCAAAATCCGTTCTTAGTACTCACTTTCAGCATAAGATAAAACTACTGTGAAAGTCTCAACTTCCCATCTTTCATGGTTTAGGCTGTGCGACGCGTCGCGACGGTCACCAGTCAGTCAGTCAGTCAATTAGTCAGGTTGAACTTTTTATACCCTGTTCTCATTAAAAATGGGAAAAAGGGGATCATGAAGTTGTGGAAATGTATGTTACAGCCAGAAGGAAGAACCTCCGACCCCATAAAGTAGTCGAGTCGATTTAGCCATGTCCGTCTGTCTGTCTGTATGAACGCGTCGATCTCAGAGACTGTAACAGATAGAGCCAAAATTTTTGGCATGTATGTAGGTGTATATCGTACCCAAATCAAGTTTGCTTCAGATTTGGCAAATTACTCCTCCTTCTCCTTCTAACCGCGAAAATCTGTCAGAGCTGAAATTTTTAAGTTTGAACCTAATGATTGATTATTTATTTTATTTTGTATACCACTACAAGATCCGAGCAAAAACACCGAAGATATGCAAGTGCGGCTCCCAATTATTCAAATAAATTTTAAAATAAAAGGAGTTCAAAGCTATAGGAACCACATTACTTGGAACAGGGTATTTTGCTGTAGGGGCACTCGACCGCAACACTCTTACTTGTTTATAAATATATAGGTGTGCTCACATATCCGCGAATAACTTCGCCATTAGGTAACCAAATTAATCGAGAGAACCAATGTTCAACGCATAACTAACTGGGCTTTTATAATAAACCTTAAGGAAAAATCGCATAGAACAAAATAGTGAAACCAGTGGTGGTCAAAGTACAAATTACGAAAAAAATGTTGAAAATACCAGATCTGTAACCCGCATTTCTCAGCCATCGCGGTAAATCACTATAACCTATGAATATAATGTATTAGACTCTTCTCGTCGCTATCAGAATATACAAAGTTATATAAAATGACATGATCCATTCGCGAGTTATTTCAATTTAAGTGAGCAAAACGATCAATAAATGGTTTTTGGGACATAACTTCAGATTTTGGGGGTCCCCGAGGAAAACCAAGTATGAGGAAGTGCTATACGCGACCTGCTCTACAGCGTACGCTATGCCAATACCCAGGTTATTTCGCACTGTAGCACTGTGTTATCAACTCGCAATTTATCAACCGTCCTACAGTTTTCTGTAAAGCTTTTGTTAAAAACTTTATGATATATATTTATGATATAGATTTATTGTGTTAAAAAAATATAAAAAAAAAATAAAAAAATACTACGACTAGTGACGCGCTAAAAATGAGGCTCAACAGCCGAGACGGCTGAGTGGTGACGCAGCGTGGTAAATCACACCGAGGTACTCAGTTCAAGTCCCAGTACAGGTAGATTAATAATAATTAACAATTATATAAGTTTTTCAGAAATAAAAATAACTAAATCAAACGCAACACAAAAAACAAAAAAAACATAAAAATAATAACAGCTTAATATAATTTTTGTTTGTTTTTTCTTTTCATACTTAAAAAATGAGATTGTTTTATTTTAAAGTCGAGTATAAACGATCTTTATCCAAGATTGATGGATTAAGATTAAAATTGAGAAAAATGAGAATATAATCTTGGGTTAAGATTATGCTGTCAACGACGGCCCGGTGAATCTTAATTCTCCATTTTCAGGGAATATTTTGAACAATACTTTGCCTAAAGGAGTCCAAAAGTAGATTTTTTTAGAACAGGTTCGTGTCTCGAATGACATTCGGGGATAAATATTTAATATCAGCAATATCACGTACAGATCTCAGAAATGGTAAGAGCTGCAGGCATCCTATTTTGAATATAGACTTACATCTGATAATTTCACTATCTTTTGTTTGATTTTTTGCGGCATTAGTTTTTTATTTTAATTCTATACTTATAAAACAAAAAAATTTTACCCTAAATTTGTGCTGAAATATGTGTGCTATTGAACTTTCCCAGCTAGAGTGCTATGCTTTTTCAACAGCACAGCAGCACGGCTACGAAAGTATTTCAAATGTGCTATTGCTATGCCTCCGAAATTCTCACAGCAAAGCAAAAGCACAGCTTGGGGTTTTGATTTTTGTGCTTCTGCTTCCCATGTGAACTACGTTTGCGTCGCAGCACAGCACTGCCAAAAGCAAATGAAATGAAAAACTGGAAGTTTTTTTAAACCCTGGATTAAAATAAGTTGGGGAACGCTCGGCGCTGTGTACTGGAGAATGAATGAGAACCAAACACAAAAATTATGTTTGATCTTGATTGAATGCCATCTGGGTTACAACGATCATGTATCCAAAAGCAAAATACACAAAATGTTTGTTAGTCTTGAAGTAATAAATCTATTGATTCAGCTGTAAAAGTTGTTTAGAATAGTCACTATAAAAGCAAAAACCATCGCTTAGAATTTATCATCCAATCGAGTTGAATTGAACCGAGATGAGAATATCTACTCTTATCTTGGGCTGTGCCATCCTGGCCATTTGCTTCGTACACAGCGATGCAGTCGCCTGCACAGGAACCCAAACCCCAGCTGCTGATGGCTGCACGGACTGCACGGACGCTGCCAACGCTGCCAATGCAGATTGTGTGACTACGACGGCTGCACCTACAGGCACTACAACTACAGCGCCCGGAGCTACAACACCAGCTGCCGGTACAGACACAACCGTCGCACCCGTTACTGTCAGCTCCACCACTAGCACTAACAATGCTGCTGGCAGGAGGAGGAGGAGGTTGAGGAGGATGATGGCGAGGATTAGGGCTCGCCAACGTCGCCTTAGAGCTATTAGACGCGCCAGAAGGAGGGGGAATAGAAGGAACCGACGTGGCTAAATGTTTCAACTCCCAGCCCCAACCCGAAATTTACTTTGAATCATTTTAATTATGTACCAAATATGTACGGTCATTCCAAGTTCAGGTTTTTATAAAAATTAATTAAATATAACGCACTACTGAAACACTACCGGATTATTCTGCTTAACTAGAGATGCCAGAAAGCTCACTTAAGACTTAAGACAAGAAGTTTGTTGATGATCATGTATTGCTCAACGAGAAAGCTGTGGGGGATATTTTAGTAGTGCCGCAGTATGGGATGAAATTACCATGTCGGATTGGTTTGAAACCAAAACTGAAGTCAGGCAGGGCTGGTAAGAGATAGAGGTTTGACATGTATGGGACAAATGCTTCTTTTATATGCACGCAGATCAAGTTTGTTTCAAATTTTGGCCACGCCCCCTTCCGCCCCCGCAATTTGGGAAAAAGTTATATCTCCTACAGTTTTAAAGATAGATGATTCGTACCTTCTAAAGATAGTTAGTAATTAGCAAAATTAATCGATTTGCCGAAGAAATGATAAAGATCGGATGAACGGTTCTCAAGTTATGAGCAAAACAGTGAACCAAGCCCGCCCTCGCTACCACCCCTCCCACCCTAAAAAAATGTTGCATACTTTTTAGATGGTCACACTAAGAAACGCGGGAACACTGTTAAACAAGTTTTTTCATGAGTAACGGGTATATCGAAGTCGGTTAGAGCCGACTTTAACTTACGCTCTCGTTTTTATTTATTCTTTTCACTTCTGGGACCATCTGCGCGCATACCTTGCGCATGTTCAAATGCTCCGTCACAATGTCATGAACCAGAGATTTTGGTAAATTTAACATCTGGGTAATTAAACGAATACTTAGTCGACGGTTTGAGTTCAAAACTTTGCGCACACGAGTCACATCGTCGGTGTTTGTCGAAGGTCTTCCAGCACGGTCTTCATCGGCGACCTCTTCCACGCCCTCCAAAAAGTCCTGATGACACTGACTCTCCAGGTGTTCGGAGACAAATGACCCGTCGCTCGTTCGTTACCTAGGAACGTCCTCTACCGAATCCAGTCGGTGCTCCAAACAGTCGCTACGGGAAAAACGAAAGCGTAAGTTAAAGTCGGTTTTAACCGACTTCGATATACCCGTTACTCATGAGAAGAAATGTTTAATAGCGTTCCTGTGTTCTGGAGTGGGAACATCCGTAAAGTATGCAAAATTCTTTAACTCGCCTTTTTAATATCCGATGTTGATCAAAATTTCAGGGATTATTGAGTAAAGGTAAAATATCAATAGAGTTATTTCATAGTTTTGCTGTCAATAATAATAAAAACGGTAAGTGTTATACAACAAAGGTTTATTTAAAACCGTCAGATGATACTTGTTGTATTTTCTATATTATTATAAATAAACAGTTTGTCTGAGAGTCGCCTTTCATTTGACTACTCCACCCACCTTCCCCGTTCGTCACGAGATAGTGGATCTTCCGCCAAAAATAAAAATAATAAAATAAAAACTTAAAAATCTTCGTTTACAACTTGTCTCCGATATTTTGTGGCTTCTGCTAAAAAGAATGCTAGGGTGACCCAATTTTCTCCATTTAAAATTCTTTGTAGTTCAAACTCGGTTAAAGTGATGCAATGGAAGTGCTGATATCGCACCTCTTTAAGGATAGGGCAAGTACTGATAAAATGTTCCACATTTTCCTTTTCGCGCATATTACACAGGCTGCAGGTTTCATCCAAGTCCCTTCTGTATGGCCTAAAGTTTAATGCAATCGTTTCGCATCTCACTTTAAAAATATTGCTAATAGAGTTTGTACCTAGGCTATCTTGAAAATAGTTTAATTGACCCAGGTTGTGAATCAGCTTTTTATATGAGGTCCCTTCGGTGCTCTGTCCAGCTCGGCTTATAAAGAGTTCACGCTCATCTCCACAAAGCCTTTTTATACCCTTGGAGAGGGTATATTAAAATTGTCCGGATGTTTGTAACGCACAGAAGGAAACATCTCCGACCACATAAAGTATATATATTCTTGATCAGCATGACGAGCTGAGTTGATATAGCCATGTCCGTCTGTCCGTCTGTCCGTCCGTCCGTCTGTCCGTCTGTTTCTATGCTATCTCCTCCGTCAGTTTTAAAGCTATTTCAACCAAACTTTGCACGAAGTCTTTTGGTATAAATACGCTGCACATTTGTCGGAACCGGCCGGATCGGATGACTACTTTTTGCTTTTTCCTCGGTGGATAGGTGATATACCAAATACGTTCATTATCACATACAAAGTCTTGGACTGGTGAAAAAGCTTGATATTTGGGTAACACATGAATTGAAAGAAATTCATTTAACAAACCGAATCAACGTTTGTGATATGCATCTTAAACGCAATGAATTCGATCCATTTTTAAAGCGAATCATAACTGGAGATGAAAAATGGATTGTTTACAATAACGTTAATCGAAAACGATCATGGTCCAAGCATGGTGAACCAGCTCAAACCACTTCAAAGGCTGATATCCACCAAAAGAAGGTTATGCTGTCTGTTTGGTTGTTTGGTGGGATTGGAAGGGTGTGGTATATTTTGAGCTGCTTCCAAGGAACCAAACGATTAATTCGGATGTTTACTGTCAACAACTGGACAAATTGAATGCAGCCATCAACGAGAAACGGCCAGAATTGATCAATCGTAAAGGTGTCATTTTCCATCATGACAACGCCAGACCACACACATCTTTGATGACCCGGCAAAAACTGGGACAGCTTGGCTGGGAAGTTTTGATGCATCCACCATATAGCCCTGACCTTGCACCATCAGACTACCATTTATTTCGATCTTTGCAGAACTCCTTAAATGGTAAAACTTTCGGCAATGATGAGGCTATAAAATCGCACTTGGTTCAGTTTTTTGCAGATAAAGGCCAGAAGTTCTATGAGCGTGGAATACAAAAGTTGCCGGGAAGATGGCAAAAGGTTATCGAACAAAATGAAAATTATATATTTGATTAAAGTTCATTCTAAGTTTGATTAAAAATGCATTTACTTTCTTTTGAAAAATCCGCAATTACTTTTGGGCAACCCAATAGCTGCAACGATCGGTTGAAAAAGTAGTTTTAGTGAGAAAATCTTTTTTGTTTCCAATGCTATCGCTCCCAACCCCCGTATTTATAAGTTTTCTATGATTTTACATAATTTCACCGATACTTATCAAAATCGGACAACTATATAGTATAGCTGCCATACAAAAGATAGGTCTGAAAAAAGTCTTAGTGAGAAAAACTTTTTTGTTTTCAATGCTAAAGTTTCTATGATTTCACATAATTTCACCGAGGTTTATTAAAACGAGTCTTAGTGAGAAAACTTTTTTGTTTTCAATGCTATCGCTCCCAACCCCCGTGTTTATAAGTTTTCTATGATTTTACATAATTTCACCGATACTTATTAAAACGCTAGTAGAAAACTTTTTTGTTTCAATGCTACGCTCCCAACCCCTGTATTTAAAAGTTTCTATGATTTCCTACCGAGGTTTATTAAAACGGACAACAAAGTGTTTTCAATGCTATCGCTCCAACCCCCGTATTTTACATAATTTCACCGAGATTTATTAAAATCGGACAACTATATAGTATAGCTGCCATACAAAAGATAGGTCTGAAAAAAAGTCTTAGTGAGAAAAACTTTTTTGTTTTCAATGCTATCGCTCCCAACCCCCGTATTTATAAGTTTTCTATGATTTCACATAATTTCACCGAGATTTATCAAAATCGGACAACTATATAGTATAGCTGCCATACAAAAGATAGATCTGAAAAAAAGTCTTAGAAAGAAAAACTTTTTTGTTTTCAATGCTATCGCTCCCACTTTGTACAGATCTATATTATACCACACAATTTTGTCAAGTTTGATTTTAATCGGATGACTATAGCATATAGCTGGCATAGGAACGATCGGTCCAAAATGTAGTTCTAGTGAGAAAAACTTTTTTGATGAATTTATGGTATAGCCATATATCAAACTGGCAGCATATATCATGCTCCAAGGGTATATAAACTTCGGTACAGCCGAAGTTAGCTTCCCTCTATTTTTATGACTTCAGCTTGTGTATGACGCCAACCTTCTATGTTGCCCCAGTCAAAGTTAAGCCCGCAGTTGTTTGAAATGATGGTCCAGTCATCAAAAAACTGACTTTTCTCAAGAAGCAGTTGACTCATTATTTGCTTAGGCATTCTTTTCTCCGGCATGTTTATGACCTTGGATACATAGTTGATATGCAGTTGCAGTGTATACGTATAACGAGTTGGAACGCCAGTTTCAATATAAATCGCGTAATTTGGCGTATTCTGCGGTAGTCTGAATACCTTTTTGATGAAAAAAGTCAACATCGTCAAATCTGAGAAATCCCCAAATTTCAGCAGCATAACACATGATGCTTCTTACGGTTGCCTGGAACATCTTCTATTTGCAACTTGGCTTCACGTTGTTTTCACTCAGCAATGTTCTCCATGTACTGTTTATTGCAATTTTTGCTTCTCCAAGCTTCCCTTTTATGTGATCCGCGAAATTCATGTTATCGGAATCTCGTACGATCTTCCATTTATGTGCAGACACTCCCCATTTCTTAGCCTGCTTCTCCGTGGTCCTATAGACATAACCTTAGATTTGTCAGTGTTGATTTGCAAGTCCCATAGCTCACAGTAGCATCCAAGAGCATTTAGCATACTTTGAAGCATTGGCGAACTTTCCGCTAGGATGCACATATCGTCAGCGTACATCAGCGTTTTGACGGTTTGGCCGCCAAAGGTATCATAACGTCGATATAGAGCGAAAAAAGTAGATGACTAATAAGACAGCCTTGCTTAATAATGGTATCGTTTCAAACCAGTCCGACAGTTTTGATCCATCCCACACGGTTGCAATGTGGTCGGCATATAGATTTTGTAAAGATTTTGTAAACATATTTCTTTTACTTTGGATGTAAGACTTCGCAATTGCTAATATAAACTTAAGTTGAGTTGAACTCGATAACTTAAAAAATGTGGGAGTTATTCAACATTTTTTTAATGTGGGTGCGGAGGTGGGCGTTGCGAAAATTTGAAACAAACTTGATCTGCGTGCAGACAATAGGAGTCTACATCAGTGGTGGGCAGCAGAAATAACGGAAAGGGTACAACAACATTCTTATTTTTTGTCATTTGCTTTCGATCAGCGCGACGCAGCGCGTGTTTGTTCTAATATCTATTGCGTCGCGAGTTTAGGTAAATAACGGGCCGGGTTGCGCGGGTAAGAAGGGCTATGAGGCTGCCCACCGCTGGTCTACATGTCAAGTTTGGTGGCTCCAGCTCTTCTAGTCTCTGAGATCTAGGTGTTCATAGTATATTCAGAAGTCTATCAAGAAGTTGATTGATTTAAGTTAAATCAACAATATAGAATATATTTAATAAATTAAAAGAATGTTTTTTCCATTTTGTATAAAAAAATCAAATTTTTCTACGAAAAATTAAAGCCAATCTTGGAAAAAATTAAAAGGCTACAGAATAATTTTAATAAAAAATCAATTAATAAAGGATTTAACCTCCAGACTTATTTATAAGCTCGAAAATACCTAACCGGATCGCGCTAATCATGATTTCGAACTTAGCAGAGGTTGTACAAAAATAAAGATTTTGGTGTAAGTTATTATTTTCTAGGTCCATTATAAGTTGGTGTCGTTTTGAAACGACATATCTCCACCAGAAAAAAAGCGACATATATCCGCCAGCAAAATGTACTGGGCGGAGATATGTCGTCGGAGATACACTGTCATGCACTTTTAAAACGAATATACAACTATTTGACTGAAAGAATGAAATGAAATCATTGGAAAGATTAACATACAAATCAGTAGC
Source organism: Lordiphosa stackelbergi (assembly GCA_018904235.1). NCBI lineage: Eukaryota > Metazoa > Arthropoda > Insecta > Diptera > Drosophilidae > Lordiphosa > Lordiphosa stackelbergi. The sequence goes on along the minus strand of JAEIFU010001140.1, from coordinate 26,788 downwards.
TAAGTACCAAAATTTAAATTTGCATGCAAATCGGCCTTACTTTGCAGATCGATCACGATCTTATATCTTATATAAAAATTAATAAAGTATAAACTACAGTTTACAGATATAACTAAGTACTATAACTTGACATGTAGAAATTTTTGAAAAATAATCCGTTTCTAGGACATAGGGTCCTTTCAAAATGGCCAATTAATCCATTTTCTGTATTTTAATGTCCGTTTTACAGTTAATCCATTAGAGATATGGAATTTCTAAAGCCAGATTCGAGTTTAGCGTGAAAAACTTGACAAGAAACTGTGAATTTTTTACCATTTTAGGTTCTGTGCTAAGAATAAACTAATTTTGAGTTTCTGTCAAAATACTTTTGTCCGCTTCCATTTGCATATTTTGATTTATATTTTCGAGCCATAAGGCCTTTACTCAGATGAAATAAATTTTTTGTTTGGTGCGATATTTCGCATGAATAAGTGTAACAACAAAAAAAGGTGTCATTTGTTTTGGGCAAACAGCTCATTCAGTTTTGGTGATAACTGCAAACTGTTTGCAGCAAAGTTGTAGCTGACAGTCCGCAGAATAAATTTGTTTTACAAAGGTTTTTAAAAAACTCGTGTTTTCCGGGAGTATTTGTTTAAAACTTTTATTAAAAAACGTATTTTTTTTTACTTTTTTGAGTATAACATTAAAAAAATCAGAAATTTTCGCATACTTTCTTTGGCAAAAGTGAAGCTTTTCAGATACCAAACAACTTTTATGAACAACATATTTTTATTTGGAATTTTTTAGCTGGCTCGAGGTCAATGTTTTTTACGTGCTTATTAAAAACAAACAAACACGAGTTTTTGTTTTTCCAATCCCCTTCGGGATTCGTCTTCAGGGCTGTAAACAGTATAATGGTGCATTTACACTAGTTGATAAACAAGTCAACGTTGATATCAACTTTATCAATCCTAGTGTGAACAGCTGTCAACTTGATCAACTGTTGCGTTGACAGTAAATTGACAATGCGAAAATCATCAATTGTTGCTCTGAGTGTAAACATAGTGTAAACACTTTGTGTCAACAGTTGAAGACACAATCGGCGCGTTGACAACACAAAATGCAGTTGAGCTCACGTTCATTCTTTTGCTCTGTGTTGACAAACTTTATGTACATATTAGAGGTGGCAGCACTTCGCTTCGCACTTTATAATAAAAAGCTATTTTAAAATACATTTTAATTTATTAATATGCATATTTATTAAACGATATTTCAATATCGAAAGTAGACCTGCTTCGGTTGCGGGCGATAGATATCGATTAACGATATATTGATGTTTATGTTTATTAATAAATGGCATCGCAGCTTTCTTGTATAATTAATGAAATGGAGGGTACCGACATTTTAAACAAGAAGCTTAAGCTGTGCATGCTATCTCCAGTGGCCAAATAACGAAGAGTCACAGTGAGCCGCTCTGCGGCAGATATAGATTTTCGGAGACTTGTGTCCGCTTTTTGAATGAAAGGCTTCACACGTTCAAGCAAAAAATCAAAATCGTCTGGGCTCATTCGGACAAAGTCCTTAAAACGATCAGGACTATTCGATCGAAATATTGTCTCAAATGATCGGAAAAATCCACTTTCTTCTCGATCCAAATAGAGTTCTTGAACCCACATTGCTCGCTTGCGTTTTTTTAGCTCTTGCTCTTCCTCGTCCTCAAGAGCTAAAACCAAAATCACTGCTGCCGCTATTTTGCTCTTCTTCGCTGTTGCCATTGTTCTGATTTTATTGTAAAGTAAACAAATTGCATATGAATTAGTTTTAAGATACATATGCATTAGTACTTACCACTTTTTTACTTTTCTCAATTAACAAAACAACACAATATCGATTAAAATCAGTTTCGATACATTCACAATATCGACGTCAACGAAAAATGCTAAGCAACGTGAATGTCAACGAATGTGGATATCAACTGGTGTAAATTACTCTCAACTTCAATATCAACGCGTTGGCATCTTGCGCGTTGCTCAACTCGAAAATTAGTTGGCAACCCGGTTTTGTTGTCAACTCAATCAACTAATGTAAACACAACAAATGCGTTGACGTTGGATATCAATTGTTGATATAGCTAGAATTGACGCTGCATCAACTAGTGTAAATGCAGCATAACACAAAAACAACAATTTATATTACATAATTCTAGACAAAAATCGTATAAGTGTACGTACAAATATCCACGCGGAGTTATGTCGTTTGAAAATCGGCGGAGATAGGTCGTCGGAGCTATGTCGTTACCCCTGGAGAGGGTATATTCAGATTGTCAAAGCATCTCCGACCACATCTATATATATAAATCTGTACGCCCGACTGATAGACTGACATATTATCAACCCACAGCCAAAACGGCTTATCCAACAAATCTATGATTTGGCATAGACCTTCGTTTAGTTATGCAGGCCCGCACGAAGAAAGAAAACTTGAAAAAATTTTCCGCGAAGTGGCTGAAAAGGCCAATGAAAAGTTTGTATGGGCCACTTCGAGCGCTTAGAAAATTTGGTTAGGTCCTTTAGGACGGGATGACGGGGAACTCGAAGCTTGTAGACAAGATAAAACAACACAATTTCTTAAAATCATGGCCGCGGACAAAGTCGCGGCGGGTTCAGCTAGTAAATTATATATATTCTTGTCTGTCCTTCCGTCCGTCCGCCTGTTTCTATGCTATCTCCTCTGTCAGTTTTAAAGCTCTCTTCACCAAACTTTGCACAAGGTCATTTGGTAAAAATACGCTGCTCATTTGTCGGAATCGGCCGGAACGGCTGACTATAGCTGCCATGGGAACAGACGGCCGAAAAACTAGTTTTAGTGAGAAAAAATGTTTTTCTTTCTCGCAAACTTCTACCAATCCCGTATTTATATGCTTAGTTTAGCTTATGTTCTTTTCCCAATGCTACAAGAATTTCTTTAACTTTACTTTTTATCGTACATAACGTAAAACCTATTGCTCGCACAAAAAAATTTGTGATATAATGTTATCTATAAACTCGTTTTAGACATTTTTTCTCCAAAGTCAATCGTTTGCAACAGAGCATTTTAATGACACATAAATTTGAACTTAAGCCTTTAAGAAACACTCCCCTACCACATATCAAAAATCTGGCTGGTCAATATTTGATGCATCGACAATTTATAATTTGACTAGACCAATAATCTAGTAAGTCATTTTTAACGTATTAAACAACACTACAAAAAAAAATAAACAAAATATATTAAATACTGTCGTGTTTCTTACATTCACATAACAAGAATGGGGAGTCAGGTTTTTAACAAAGATCTTGAGGAAGTTGATAAGCCTAGAGTGCGTCGCATTCCCATCTATCCGAAACCGTTGCCAGCTCTTTCTGCTAGCTATAATCTTGACGAGAACGGCTTCAGTATGGTGGAAAAGGCTGCATTGCGCAATGCCTGGCGCCTAATAGAACCTTTTCAGAGACGTTTTGGCAAGGACAACTTTTACACGTAAGTGAACGTAGTGATTCCCAGGCTATTCCATTGCTTAGTCCTTTTTAGTTTTCTTACCGCTAACGAAAATCTGATCAACTTTTTCCGGCGTGACTACATCATCCAACTAAACATGCTTCACGGTCATGCTCTGGCCATGATGAAACTCTTGACAAGACTGGTGCAAGCCATAGACGACAACTTGGAGTTTCGTTTGGCATTGGACGAGCATTTGCCGTATCACATGAAGAATGGTATAGACAGCGACCATATGAAGGTGAGTAATATGACAGAGTGTAATTAGTCGGAAAACGTATCTCCTTTTGACAGAAATTGGCCATTGGCATCAAGGACTATCTGCTGGCTTCGCCGGTGCTGCACAGGCACAATTCTGCCACCCTAACCAATGCTCTAGGTCGCCTGGTAAACATTGTCGGTGACTATGCGTACGGTGAAGAGGATCGGAAAAATGCGCTTTCTGCCGCGTATGCGGCCACACAGATTACAGCGCCGTCGGATACGCAGAGTGTGACCAAATCGAGAAAGAGCTCATTACGCGTCAGATCCATAGTCAACGACAGCTAGGTGGGGGTTATTATCAAGTTAAACAGACAGACGCACACATCATTGTTTGATCTAACCTAACAGAGCATTTTCATACATTTTTTCGACTTTCTTCATTTAAATTGAGTATTTGTTCATCCAGTATCAATCCGATACTGCATTATGGAAGTTCGATATTCCAATACAATAAAACATGGAATAAATAAGACAATAGAAGTTGGGCATATGGCAATATTTCCTCATCATAAAAACTGGGAATTTTATTTTATATCCTATCGCAGTTCTGGTTTCGACGATGAAATCAAGGAACGTCCAGAACAGAGATGTTTCTACCGACGATGTAATTACAAGGGAGATCTATTTACAACAATTTAGGTTTTCAGGCATGAATAAATCGGAAAACGGTAGAGGAGAGTCTCCGGTTGTGGACATAGTTGCGTTTTTCACTATTAACTTTTTTCCAAGTCAACATTATACGGTGGTTTGAACATCATTGTTAAGCTAGACACTCTAGCTAACTTTCCTCTGAAGTAACCTATTGTTTTAGACAAATAGAAAAAAATTTGCAGCCATGTATATGAAGTGATGATTTTTGGAAAAAATTTTTTTTGTACCTGGTTGCGGACACCCTTGTTAAATCGCTGAAAATGGAAAAAATATGATGTAAAATGGCCATGAATTGATGAAAAAAGGCGTTTATTTATTTAAGAAGCCTTCAGTTTTAAAAAAAAAATCAAAAAATTATGGCCTTCAGTGACAAAATGAAAAAAATTATTCCGAAATGCAATTTTTGCATGTAAAATAGCTGGCCGTCATGCCAGCGCACTTTAAATGCGCAGGACGAGCGCAAACATCGCATTGGATCGAATTTGCAGCGGTCAGTTTTTTTTGGCAAGAGCTCCAAACAAAATTCGATGACGAAGACGCCTTCTTCTGCGACACAGAATCACGCTTGGCTGCTCGCTCAGCTGATTTTTTTGCCTTCTCGCGCAAAACCTCGACGCTTTCCGGAGAAGTTAGCACAGCGGTTTGCATTGGCTTGCGACCGCCATTCGATGGCTTTTTCAATATCGTATAAATTTTTTTAGTTGCTTTTTAAATTATGTGAGTTAAGTTCAATCTTTTAAGATCATTTCGTCGAAAATTTCAGCTTCCTAGCTAGGCTGGTGTAGAAATGCCAGAGTTTTGGCCAAAAAATGAGAATTCTGGCCCACAGTGCATCGGAAAATGCAATCACAAATTATTTCGCATTCTATCTCTACAAACCGAGTTTCAAGTTAATCGGGTGAACAATAGTTTGTTGCATGCATAATTTTCCGGTAATTTTCCTGTGGGCTGGTTTTCCAAAATCAGGAAAACATGTGTCAAATTATTCTGCGTACTATGCTTGCAAACATACCATACAAACAAATCCGACGCTTTTCCGACTTTTCCGGGTGGGATTTTCCGGAAAATTGGTACACAGTTGTTGTTGAATTTTCATATAGATCTTTGAAAATAAGTTTGAATATGATTTGACTCATACAAAAGTTTTCCGTGCATTTTCCGACTTAATGGATAGATTTTCCAAAATTTTAAAGTCACGTTTCCTATATTTTATTATGTGTAACTTTGAAAATGAGTTTGGAGCTAATCGCTGCCAACTAAACTTTCGCACATACAACCTTTACCGCCCACTCTCCACCCAGGGGGGTGAATTTTCCGGAAGATTGGTATGCAGTTATTGTTGAAATTTGATGTAGATTTTACACAATGAGTTTGAACTTGATCAGATGAAAAACAAAAACTGTTTTCCGCGAATTTTTTTCACATTTCCCGACTGAATTTTCCAAAACCCGTTCTTAGTACTGACTTTCAGCATAAGATAAAACTAGTGTAAAAAACTCAGTTTCCTATCTTTTATGGTTTGGGCTGTGTGGCGGTCACCAGTCAGTCAGTCAGGTTAAACTCTTTTAAATTTATAGATTTACCTTCGGTACAGAGTATAAAAATTTGATTCAAGTTGGATAAGGTGCGGGCGGACTCCTTACATTTGGGTGGAATAGGGAACGGGGACATACCTCTTTTTGATTGGATTTGAAGGTAGGCAAGACTATATAGGTAAATATGCGTGCTGCTGCTTCTCCCTACACCCATAGGATTCAGAAACATCGTTTCAACGACCCACTCCAACTGACTCGTGTCATTTAAGTTTTAAAAAAGAACACAGAAAAATTTGTTCGGGCTTGACTGGGAATTGAACCCGCTACCTTATGCACTTAACGTATGGAATGACGCGCCAGCACATTCAGCCATTGTACAGTTTTGCAGATTCACATCGAGTGAGCTACTTATGCTTTGTTCAGCTGATAAGAGAGAGATCAATAAGAGAGCCAACTCGCTCTCTCTCTCTCTCGTATATCTCTCTGTTGAAAACCGGTTTTGTTGTTGTTTAAAGCAAATATTCTCCAATGGAGTACAACTTTACTTATTCCAGGATCATTTGGAACATTTGTTCCAACTTAGGCAATTTATTTTCTGAACAGATTTTTTCCCCTTAATGTAGCTGTTAAAATCAGCTAATGCTTACAAATGTTTGTTTAATGTTAATAACATACTTTTCTTCTGCTGCATTTTATCCCCAAAGTCCCTCAAAGTATTTCCCCCGGATACAATACACTTGTGTCAACCTTTTTTGCAATTTGATGTTTTGGATTTCGTCCTATTTAAAAGATAGAACTTTACAAGTTCTGCTTCGCTCTAATACGTCAAAGCCTGTCTTTGTCAGTTCAGGTGTGCCACAAGGCAGCCACCTCGGCCCTTTGATTTTCATCCTTTTTATACCCTTGGAGAGGGTATATTGAAACTGTCTGGATGTTTGTAATGCACTCCGACCACATAAAGTATATATATTCTTGATCAGCATGACGAGCTGTGTTGATCCGTCCGTCCGTCTGTTTCTATGCTATCTCCTCAGTCAGTTTTTAAGCTATAATGCTAACGCATTATACAACAAAACGGCCAAACAGACGCTGGACATATACATTCTTCTGCAACATTATTGTTGTAATGGCATTGGCCACTCGACTGCAACGCTTTTACTTGTTCTGTCGGGAAAGAAGCGTTTAGTCAACCGCGCGCAATGTATTGATGCGTTGTCCTGTTAAGTCCAACCATCGCTGTACTTATTTCTTTTTTTTGTTCTTAAAATTGACTATCGTTATCGATAGTCTAGGGTTGGCGAAGTTTTACAAAACTTATTGTACCATCGCACAGTCTCATTTGACGAGTGCACCAGGTACAGGCCTACTCGTGCACACGCGGGTAAACTTAAAATAATTTATTTGACTTTAAACTATCACGATAATAGCGCTCGACAATAACGCGAAATTTCACTCCATGTTTATGCGTAAATCAATTGTTTAAGGTTGGTTGTTGACCATTTACTATGAATCAGGTATGTTTTATAAACTGTTGGAAGACGCATGCCTTGACAAAGGCTGAACGCGCAAACAAGTGTCTTGAAAAAGACAGACGCGGAGTTCTCCTTCAAGCGAACTGCCATGCTTGAAGCTTCCAGACAGACTGTCGCCGTACATATTTCCTAGTTCGATATGCACACTCAAAAAATAAAAAATCAATCCATACGGGAACCGATCAGAAAAAGGGATTCAGTTGTTTGTTTGGTAAATAACTTTGGTGCTCCGATCTCATTGTGCTTTTCAGAATAGATAGATTTAAGGCCTAAGATAATATATATTAAGCGACCATGTTGTAACTTAAAAAATGTGGCTCTGTTAGTTTTTTGCGGTTTAAGGAGGGAAGTTGTGGAAATTTTGCAAATCTAAAACAAACTCGATCACGGTACGGTATACACCTATGTTCATGCAAAAATTTGGGTCTCTATCTCTTATAGTCTCTGAGATCGACGCGTTCATACAGACAGACGAACAGACAGACGGACGGACAGACGGACATGGCTATATCGACTCGGCTGTTGATGCTGATCAAGAATATATATATACTTTATAGGGTCGGAAATGATTCTTTCTTTCTGTTACATACTTTTGCACAACTTCATGATCCCCTTTTACCCATTTTTAATGGGTAAATGTAAAATTGGCTGACAGCTCCTCCAACGGGGCCAAGCCACGCTTCTCACAATCTCTTGGAGTGTGTGTGCCTTAAATTTTTCGCACAAGAGAAAGGGACCTACAGTTTAACGCCGAATCCGAACGGCAAAGTTTGAGAATTTGCTTTTTCATGGCTAGATACTTCACAGCTATAAAAGCTATTCTTCCAAAGAAAGAAAAAAACTTTTATTATTAGATGTTCAGAGGCGGGATCGAACCCACGACCTCCCGCCCAGCAGTCCAGCACACTAACCACTGGGCCACAGACGAGTTTTTAATGGGTACAGGGTATAAAAAGATTGAAAATATCTCGACTTTTTCTTTCTTGTTGAAATGATCATGTCGCATATCTCTCGAATATTTTTGCAGCTATCAGGCCATCTAAGTTAAACATTTTTTCGTTACTAAAGATGACATTATGCCCATCTTCTCCCCCAAAACGGTATTTGTTAGCAAACTCCGACAGAAAAATGCCTGTATTTATCCGAACCTGAATCACATTGAGAGTCTTTGGGTGACCCTTGCCGTCTGTCCGTCCGTCCGTCTTATGAACAAACAGATCTCAGAGATGGTACACTGAAAAAAAAAATCGTTCCATTCCGGGATTTCCGAGATCAATTCATGCCGAAAGGGTACTAAAAATGGGTTGATCCCGGAAGGGCACAAATCAATCCGTTCGGGATTAGATTAGTGGTAGAGTGGACTACTCATTCGCTTACAAACGCGGAGGCCGTGGATCAAGTCACCGTATGAGAGTAGTGTTAAATTTTTTTTTGTTTTTTAAGTTTTTTTATTTTTCTTTAGGGTGTTTTTAACATTGTCTATATTTTATACAATTTTTAAATCGATTGTTTTCGTGAATAACGTCAAAATAAACAATAAGTACGGTCGGGATCAAATCATTCCTATATATGTTTGAAATCTTCCCGGCATTTTTTTTTCTGTGTAAGAGATAGAGGTTTGACATGTATGGGACAAATGCTTCTTATACTTGCAGGCAGATCAAGTTTATTTTTAATTTTTGCCACGCCCCCTCCCGCCCCCGCAATCCGGAAAAAACATAATATCTCCCACAGTTTTGTAGATAGATGATTTGTACCTTCTAGAGATAATTAGTCATGAGCAATATGTATCGATTTGCCGAAGAAATGATAAAGATCGGATGAGCGTTTCTCAAGTTATAAGGAAATAAGTGAATTACCTCTTTCACAACCAACGCCACACAATGTTAGAGAGAGAGAGAGAGAGAGAGAAGAGTGAAACTTAGAGATGAGCGCAGCACCAGCACTGCATTCAGCTCCTGCTCTAGGTACAGAGTATACTATAGTCGGGCTCGACCGACTTTCTCACTTGTTTTTTCTTACAGTTGAGATAAAACATTAGTTCCGCATAGTGCATTATACAAATAAGACGCCTTTTCAAACGTATTCTTATTTAAAAGCTGTACAAAGTTGTTTCTATTCATGTGAAATATCGTACCAAACTAAAAATTGATCTCATCTGAGTATTTCACAGCATTTAACCACAAGTCAAACTGCGTATTTATTTTTTGTATGACGTAGAATGAATCACTAGTGTTGATTCATCACCGACCACATAAAGTACCACATATTCTTGATCAGCATGACAAGTGAGAAAGTCGGTCAAGCCCGAACGTCCTCAGAACCCGTGGGAGCTGAATGCAGCGCTGCCACTTTGCTCATCTCTAAGTTCTCTCTCTCTCTCTTTGTTGAATGAAGAAGAAAATTTGTCCGACCGTATAAAGTAAATATAATCTTGATCAGCATCAACAGCCGAGTCGATATAGCCTTTTCCGTCCGTCTGTCTGTATGAAAACCTAGATCTCAGAGACTGGAAGAGCTAGAGCAACTATTGTAAAGTTTGTTTCAAATTTTTGCTACTCCCACTCCCGATATCGCCAATTTTGAATGAATTCTCATGAACACAGGAAGGCTATTAAGCATATCTTCCACTGAGTAACGGGTATATCGAAGTCGGGCAGAGCCAGTTGGTTTCGCTTCACATTCTCATCTCCCTTCGGAAAGAAATAAGCCACTCAGCGACACTTCTTGAAGGAGAGAAAGCGTTTTTTTCTGGGAGATACGAAAAACTCTCTTTTCAGGGATAAGTAAGCGTTTCACATAAGCAAAAATTCAAATTTGTGCGCTGCTGCTGTTGCTCTCTGCTAGCTTGCTGCTGCTTGGCTGGTTCCCTCAATTATTTTATTCCGAAAAACATCGAATTAAAACGAATAGGCAACCAGCTCATTTTTGGTGTACAATAATGCATAATTGATGTGAAACATCTTTAATTTCGGTACGGAAGACTTTAGGAGTGAAAAATTGATTTCAGCGTCACGTGACGCTGTGGAAAGGGGGGTGATAGAGGACGGAAGAAAGGGGGCTAAAGAGCCGATGAAAGAGCTGATGAAAGGGGCTATGAAAGAGGTGATGAAAAATGCACGAAAAAGGTGATGTAAGAGGTGATAAAAGAGACGATAAAAAAGGTGATGAAAGAATTAATGAAAAAGGTGATCAAGTGATGAAAGGGGTTATTAAAGAGGTGATGAAAGAATTGATGAAAAGGTGATGTAAGTGGTGATGAAACAGACGATAAACGAGAAAGGCAAAGCTAACTTCGTCTGTACCGAAGTTTTGATACACTTGAAATAGCTTGTCTCAACGGTTAGCGACTTCGACCAAACTTCGCAGATCAGCTTAAAAACATTACATATTGCCCATGACCGTGTTTAACAGCAGTAATATTGAGAACAAACCAGTTTTTCTTACTAAAATCCATTTTCCGAACGAACATTTGTATGGCAGCTACAAGAAGTAGTCATCCGATCCGGTCGGTTCCGACATATTAGCAGCGTGCAGTAAAAAGAAGACTCTGTGCAAAGTTTCAGCTCCATAGCTCCAAAACTGAGGGACTAGTTCGCGTAGAAACAGACAGACGGACAGACGGACGGACGGACAGACGGACAGACGGACGGACAAAGCTTAATCGACTCAGCTCGTCATGCTGATCAAGAATATATATATTTTAAGTGGTCGGAGATGATTCCTCTAGCGTGCAAACTTAAAAAAATTCAAGGTATAAAAAAGGTGATGAAAGAGGTGATGAAAGAATTGACGAAAAAAAAGTTGATAAAAAAGGTGATAAAAGAGGTGATGAAACAGATGATAAAAATGGTGATAAAAGAGGTAATGAAAAAGGTGATGAAAAAGGTGATGAAAGAGGAGATGAAAGAGGTGATGAAAGAGGTGATAATTGACTAGATGAAAGATGTGACGAAAGAGGTGGAAAAGAGGATGAGTGACTGAAGAGTGACTAAACATTTATTACACAGTGACCGTCATCAGTTTTCCCATCAAAGCCTCGTGAGTGTTAACGACACTCACACTTTTGTTTTTGTTTGTGTATAAACGTAGCAATAGAGATCTTAGACTAAACTATACCGATTTCTAAGTCGGGACTTTACGAAGTATTTCAAGTTTTTCTTGTAGGAAAGGTGTTGTGGTGATGCTTACCCCTCTACACCACTTTCTACAAACGAAAGCGTTCTCAAAAACTTCCTGAAGTTTGTTTCACCTTGTAAATCCCGACTAATTAGAATTTTTTATTACAACTTGCTAAACACCTAAATTAATCTTGATTCAGGGCCGCTTTCACTACTTCCGTAACTCTGTTATTTGTTTGATTATGTGACAGTTAGCTCTACATACAACATGTAATTGGCCTTTAATCGAGTTAAGCAAATTGACTTGTAATATTTCTTAGCTTTGATTGTCATTTGACGGATTAAGAATTTTTTTTTTTTTTTTATGTGTCATGTAAATTTTAGTTTACAAAATGCAATCTTCGGCTGTAGCATCCGGTATCTATCCGAAGCGATTACCAATGTTTCGCCCTGGGCCCGTAATGGATGAAATGGGATTTACCCTAAGCGAGAGATTGGCACTGAGGCAAGCGTGGAACATAATTAGACCACGAGAGCGGCGATATGGTCAGAATGTGTTCTATACGTAAGATGACAACTGAAGTCAGGGATTTGGAACTACTAAAATATCATCCATAGCTTTCTCGTTGAGCAATATATGACCATCTACAAATTTCAATGGGGTGACCGTCTTGATCTGCAGCGTTTGCATACCCATGCAGTGTCTTTTGTGCGCTTTGTGGGTTCGTTAGTTGAGCAGAATGATCCGGTAACGTTTCAGGTTATGCTACATGACAACAACAATACGCACAATCGTTGCCGCATACCAACGCCTTATATGGAGGTAAGCAGACGCCAGCCTAATGCTTTGCACCCACCTGACTTTCAACTTATTTCAGACACTGCTCCAGGCTCTTGTAGATTGTATACTTAAGGAACTTAAAAAAGTTTCCTCAGCTACTTTGGAGAGTGGTTTTCAGGGTTTGTTGGATAAATTCAAAAACTATCAAGACTCAGAAATGTCCAAGACTACAGTTTATCGCCATTTAAGCAAGCGCAACAGTGAAATCGATTCTGAACTGAAAGACCTTAATTGACATCGGTGGGCAATGCGCTTCCTCATCCGCGGATTTATGTATACAAATGCGTAATTCCTCAGTGAGCGAGCGCTTTGTTCAATTGGATTTGTATTTGTATCTCGCTGCTGCTGCTGCTGACTACAACGTCATCGTTAGCGTCGCTGCCACTGCGATATCAGTGGCTACTGGCGTAGTAGTTTGGCTGCTAAGCGCGTTTCCTTCGAGACATTTAGTTTCAGTTTTGCTCCAACGCTCATCGCGGCCCATTGCACGTTTCGATACTTAAAACGCGACCCACAAAACTGAATCTGTTTCGGATGGTTGTACCATCAAAATAAATATATATTGTCATTTTTACTAGGCAGTTCAATGGTCTTTATGTTAAATATACAAAAAGATAAGAATCTGGTAATATTTATTGTTTATTGGTGAACTTTTTGGGGCTGTTCAACACACTGATTCAACTATGGTTGCCAGCGAGGACATTAAAAAGGTAAGTGATAAGAGTGAAAATGTAAATCAATTTAAATGTTTGATAAGAGAATTTCGGTTCGTCAACTGTTTGGTATTTTGTATACCTGTGGGATAACGTCAGATCTCCCACAGTAGAAAGACGTACCGTACCTTCTAGAGATAGTAAGTAAATAGTAAATTATTTATCGATCTTTCTTATCGGAGCAGAAGCTATAAAGATCGGATGAACGGCATTCGACTTATGAGCAAAAAAAAGACAAGTGAACCCCCCAGCTAAAATAGTTACCCCCCTCAAATATTCTAAAGCTGAGTAACAACTGTCCCATTGACTATTTTCTTACTGTAAACGTCGATAAATATTGCAAATTTTTTGGGTTGGCGCATTTCTAAACGATATTTTCGGTTAAATAAACTAAATTATAGTTTTCTTTGCGTAAAGGTTTACTGCAAATTTGGTACGAGAATAAATGGTAGGATTTTGTAAAGAACTTTTAGAAAACTTAATCGTTTAAATTAAAAATAAACTTAAAATTAACAGAACGTTGTGTACGAAATAGCATTTAAAGGAAAAGAAGCAGAGTCTTGCGACGGCGTACACATTGCTACAAAACGAGCGCTTGCGACTAGAATAGCGCAGCATAAATTAGATGCGAAAACAACAAATCAACCAAACTGGACAACATCTGAACACACAGCTGATTCCAATAATGTTAAAGTACTGGACATAGAAAAGAGAGAGAGAACAAGACTGACACTGGAAAGTTTTCGGATTCCACAGCGTGTAGAGCGTGCTGTAATTCATAAAGACGACATGAACCAATGGGACGACATAAGACAAATTACAAATTAACAAGAGAAACGAAATAAGGTGTTTTATTTATATGAAATTCATTTTTATGTCTGTTTTCTATATTAATGTAAACAATAAATAAATGCAGGCTCCCTCATGAAGGCGCAAAATGCTACCGAAACGCGTAGGAGGATAATTTAAAATAAAAACGAGAAAGGCAAAGTTAACTTCGTCTGTGCCAAAGTTCTGATACACTTGAAAAAGCTTGTTTCAACGGTTAGCGACTTCGAACAAACTTCGCAGATCAGCTTAAAAACGTTCAGTATTACCCATTTTTTTTTATAGCTTTTTTGAATTTATTGAATCTTCTCTTAATGAGACTAACAATAAGTTTTCAAATCTTAATCTAGAAACTATTATAAAACCATCCCCTATTGGAGGTAGTTCATTTTCCGCGGCCCTTTAATACAGTCGCACGGTTGGTAGGGCTTTCCTTCTGAGGCCAGAATGCGTTGATTGCAGGGTCAGAGATTGTGCAAGTTCATTAGGGTGGACAAGAAGCTTCTCGGAATATTTGCGTTTGAGGTGCTGTATTTCAGTTTCGACCAATGGGATCTTTAGTTCGTTGTAGATACACTCGCTGCGAATGTACCATGGCGCTCCAGTGAGTGTTCTGAGAATCCTTGATTGAGAACTTTGAAGAATGTCCACACTGCTCGCACAGGCATTTCCCCATAGCTGCGATCCATAAGTTCAGACAGGCTTTATGTTGCTTTTGTACAGTAATACTTTATATTCCAGTTTTAGAGGGGATCAGGAGTTAATTAGCCATTGCAGGCTGTTGGCCTTCAGCTTTATTTAAAGTTTTTTCGAATCTATGTGTTTGCGCCAAGTGAGCCGTCTGTCGAGGTGTACTCCAAGGTATACAACATCGTTTAGGGATATCTAAGGGTGTAAACGTCACGTGTTTGCACTTTTGCTCGTTTATCTTTACTCGCCAGTTGGCCAGCCACTCCTCCACATAAGCTAGGTGGCTTGCCAAAAGTCTTGATGCGATAATTGGACATCTTGATCTACTTAGAATTGCCATGTCATCCGCAAAAGTGGATATTGTAAGTCGGGGGTCAGTTGGGATGTCTGCAGTGTACAATACATACAGAAAGGGACCGAGAACGCTACCCTGTGGCACTCCGGCTCCAATGGTGAACTCTTCCGTTGTGTACTCATTTTGTCGGACAGAAAATACAGGGTTGCCCATATTCGATGGACCCATGTTTTTTTTAAAAAAGAAATCGAACGCGGTCAAACAAAAAAAAATTTGGCGGTTGGCAATCTTAATCATTTAATTTGTTCCAAGTAGATTTGTTTACATCAATTTTTGAATATGATATCTCTCAAATGGCCGCCTCTGGCGTTGATGGCGTATTGTGCCCTTTTTGCAGCATTTTCCATCGATTTCGCCAACATTTCGGCCGGAATAGCGGCTATTTCTTCACGAATGTTGTCCTTGAGCTCTTCTACGGTCCTTGGCTTGTTAACGTAAACCTTTGACTTCAAATATCCCCACAAGAAGAAGTCAGGCGGCGTCAAATCGGGCGAACGCGGTGGCCAGTCCAAATCACCACTTTTCGACATCAAACGGCCCGGAAACAATTTCTTCAGAAAATCGATTGTTATGCGACTTGTGTGCGGTGGAGCGCCGTCTTGTTGAAACCAGAACTGCCTTATACGCTTTCGACGAATAATTGGCATCACAAAATTGGTCATCATGTCGCGATAACGCTCCTGGTTGATGGTAACAGCATGGCCATTTTCATTTTGGAAGAAAAACGGCCCAATGACCGTTTTCGCACTAACGCCGCACCAAACTGTGACTTTTTCGTCATGAGGAGGCACTTCTTGAATCTCCTCAGGATTTTCAGTGGCGTAAATACGGCAATTTTGCTTATTTACGGTCCCATTTCACACATTTCGGTCACATTTTTTAATTTTTTAAAAGCACGTTGAGTTTTCACAATTGACTTGTTCTGTTGAATGTAAATTTCAACTATTTCAGAGCGCTCGCGTGGCGTGTATTGTTCCATGGTAAAAATCTGCTTGGACTGACGCTTCAAACGCGGTATGTCATTAAGCGATCTGACATCTATGTCAAAAGTTATGGCGTTGCCAGATGGGTCCATCCAATATGGGCAACCCTGTAGTTATCCGATCCGGTCGGTTCCGACATATTAGCAGCGTGCAACCAAAAGAAGACTCTGTGCAAAGTTTCAACTCGATAGCTTTAAAACTGAGGGACTAGTTCGCGTAGAAACAGACAGACGGACAGACGGACGGACAAAGCTTAATCGACTCAGCTCGTCGTCCTGATCAAGAATATATATACTTTATGTGGTCGGAGATGCTTTCTTCTGTGCGTTACAAATATCTGGACAATTTTTGATATACCCTCTCCAAGAGTATAACGAAGTTTTTATTTTGGAAGAGGAATGACGGCCAACACAGAAGCAACCACAGTAGCAACCATCATAAGAAGTATATTTTCCAAACATGTCGAAGCTCTATCTCTTACACATTTAAATAAAATTAAAAATATTGTCGGTAAATTCAACCCATTCTGTGGTTATAACTCTCCAACCCATAGTCGTGGGTTGAGCTTACTGTCATTTACAGTAGAAGTGCCTCTTACTTACTCTGGGGTGAATCGAACTCAGGCCCATGGACTGAACATGATTTGAATGGCGTCTCAATGCGCCCGGAAATGGCAGCTCGTTTAAGATATTATTAATTATTTTTTCCACATCACATTTTAGTTCTCAATTTTGAATTCCCTTCATAATTAATATAAATGCGGCATATAAAATTTGCGCCGTAGGTTCAAAGACAACAACACAACACAAACACTGGAACTGCACTGGAGTTACTCGGGTCTGTTCCGAATTTCGAGTCGATTTTCGTGTAAACGTTAAAATTTTGCAGTTGAATTTAATAACGTTGTATAGAAAGTGAGAATTATAGCTACGACTACTAGATCAGGTATAACAGTATAGAAAAGCGCGATGTAATCTAGTATCCACAGATTGGCTTGTCACTTACATTTACGTTTATACGACTTCCACTCAAATACGTACGTTTACACGAAAATCAACTCGGAATTCGGAACAGTGCCCACTATTTGTATGGGTAATTTTCACCAAAAATACTTTAAACCTAACAAGAACAAAATATTTGTTACTATATTTCGCAGTAAGATTTACTGTAAGAATGGCTAGATTCAACCAACGAAAATTTTTTCTTTGCTCCTTTTGGATGTGGCGCTTAAGCCTAGGTCCCTTTGTCTTGTACACACACAACCTAAGAGATTAAGAGAAGCTCGACTTGGCCCTTTGGGCCTGTAGAGCCAAGTAATTATTCTTTATTTTATACCAAAATGCGTATCTTATCAAAATGTTAAGAAGTTTCCGCAATGTTTAAGATTTACACAGGCAACTCTCATTTGAACAGTTTTGTTTACGATTTTTAATAAACTAAGCACTATGATTTGCCACAGGAAAAGATTTCTTAATTGCATATCATAAACAATTGATTAAGCATACGCAGAGCCGAAAAAGTTTGATTAGAAAATTTCTTTAGCGTCAAATTAAAAAATAATAATTCTATTAACAAATGATTTACAAATGCTTAAAAAACATAACAGTTTAAATAAACAATATCATTGTCTTTAGGTATTAAAAAAATATACACGTATCAATGATATGATTAAATAATTTTAAAATGTTAGATGTAAGTTTCATAGACAGTAAAATTCGATAGTCAATTATGACTAACGCATTAACAATTTTTCCCACGAATAAATACAAATATAAATTGAACCAACTCAACTAAGCTCTACCACCGTATTGTAGCATCGCGTATGTATTAGATTTCGTTCAGGCTACTTTCCAATTTAAGCTCAATGCAAGTTCTCGAGATCAATTGCCAGACTAAGGGGCCGCGCACACATACAGCTGAAAGGTGAACTGAACGCAGAGCCGAAAGCTTTACTGACAACAGAGTTTGATTCAGCACTTCTGCAATTCTGAAGGTGCGCACACATGTGGCTGATCTGAGCATTTACCTTATACATTTTATTCTCGCTAGTAACATGGTATCTCCTCGATTGCGAAAATGTAAAAATTGAGAGAAAATTAAAGCAAAGTAATTAGATTGGGTTCATTAGATTTTAACTTTTAAAGAGACATTTTACGAATTTCTTCATTTATAAATTTTTTGTGAAAAGGTCTTTTATATCAGGAAAAACTAAAGTATTGCTACATATAATTTCCACATCTAAGTTTATAATGGCACCAATGATTTGTAAAAACATTGATTTGGTGTGCTCCCGCAGACGATCTCCTAAAGGTCTTAAAAAATAGGTGTTTTTGGTGGCTTTAAAAATTTACCTGAGAAGTCAGTTTTTATAAATATGCGAGTGACTTAGAAAAACGGTACACCTGGACCAAAAAATTAAAAGTGGTTAAAAACTCTATTGGGCCTGTTCCCGTTTTCGATTCCGATAAAAGCATGCAGAGTCGGAATCGTTAGGTGTAAATGCTTTTAACTTTAGAACCATATTTACCTTTATTCGACCCTCTTGATGACAAAAAGATTGGCTCCAATTCTTCAGTTGTTTCTTAGAAATAACAGCTCTTACCAATTCCAATCAATCGAATTCGGAACCGGGAAGAGGCCTTTATATTTTATCGTATTTTCATAGGGAAACAATTAAATTCAACTTATGTAATCCAATCTTACATTTACACATAACCCATTTGGAGATATTTGGTTTCACGGCTGTGCTAACGCATTTTTTTCCATTTTGACATTAAAATCTTTCTGATGGTATACAAAAATGCATAAGAAATAATGAGAAACTATGTAAATGCAATTAACTGTAAGTTTTAAGTTTTGGCATAGCAAAATCCAAATAAATATATCGATGGAAAATACTGTCCCGTGCGACATGTCCCACGACTATAAATTAAACAACATTTTAAAATTAACCACATTAAAATATTGCCTCAGGATTCGCTGAAATCGACTTTTGAATGGTTGTCCCCGAAAACCACCTCTGTTTTCGTGCCGTGCGAATGTGATGTTTTTTTGCCATTATCTTGATGATGTGGGCTAAATGCAATTTCTCTTCCTAAGATTGCTTTGGAACTGCCGCCGTTATTAAATACATCAGCGAGCAGAAATAAACAAGCATGTTTGTTCATTCAAACAAAGCTGAACTTACGGCTGAATTAAAATGTTCAAGTAAGCTCATAGTGTGCGCACTTCCATGCACTTAGAGTGTTTGTTTTTCGAAAGCTTAAAGCTCTGCCTAAAGTTCGGCCGTCAGTTCATGTTTCAGCTGTATGTGTGCGCTGCCCCTAAGAGCAGTTAGACCTTGAATTTCAATAAAGACAGTGGATCTTAAAGTCTTTCCGACTATTGGCTTACATCAGCTCCTGTGAATAACACTCCTTATACTACAGGATGTGCCTTAGTTTAGACCCCATGAGAATTAAATTTTTAAGGTTATGCTCTCACCACCCTATCTGATACTTTTTGATGTATAATTAGATTAAAACGAGAAGGCCAAGCTAGCTTCGTCTTTGCCGAAGTTTTTATACCCTTGCAAATGTATTAATACATCAGAGTTTAAGAACACCAGCATTAAAAGAAACAATTTTTCTTAATAAAACCCACTTTTCGACCGATAGTTCCTATGGCAGTCATCCGATCCGGTCGGTTCCGACATATTAGCAGTGTGCAGTAAAAAGAAGACGCTGTGCGAAGTTTCAGCTCGATAGCTTTAAAACTGAGACTCTAGTTCGCGTAGAAACAGACAGACAGAAGGACAGACAGACGGACAGACAGACGGACAGACAGACGGACGGACAAAACTCAATCGACTTAGCTCGTCACCCTGATCAAGAATATATATATTAATAGTTTATAGGGTCGGAAATTAATATTTCTATGCGTTGCAAACTTCTGGGCAAAATTATAATACCCTTTGCAAGGGTATAAAAACTGTGGCTCTGTTAGTTTTTTGCGGTTTAAGGGGGGAGGTGTGGAAATTTTGCAAATCTAAAACAAACTCGATCACGGTACGGTATACACCTATGTTCATGCAAAAATTTGGGTCTCTATATCTTATAGTCTCTGAGATCGACGCGTTAATACAGACAGACGAACAGACAGACGGAAGGACAGACGGACATGGCTATATCGGTATACTTAAGAAACTTGTTTTCATGTACAACAATTTTGACAATTCGATTGCCATATGATCCTTAATTTGCCCGCTACCCATTGAATAATCAACAGGCGTTTGCAGCGGGTATCAATTGAAGCGGGCTTGTCTGTATAGACATGAGCTTTAACATAGCCCCACAAAACATAATCTAAAGGCGTTAAATCGCACGATCTAGGCGGCCAATTGACCGGTCCCGAACGTGAAATAAAATGTTCACCGAACTCGCCTCTCAATAAGTCCATTGTTGCGCGTGCTGTGTGGCATGTGGCACCGTCTTGTTGAAACCACATGTCATTCAAGTCAAGCTCTTGCATTTTGGGCAAAAAAAAGTTGGATAACATCTTACGGTAGCGCTCACCATTCACAGTTACGTTACGATTCGCATCATCTTTAAAGAAGTACGGTCCAATGATGCCACCAGCCCATAAAGCGCACCAAACTGTGACTTTATCTGGATGCATTGGTAGCTCTTGCAATGCTTCTGGCTGATATTTACTCTAAAATCGACAATTCTGCTTATTTACGTACCCATTGAGCCAAAAATGAACTTCGTCGCTGAACACAATTTTTCGATAAAAAAGTGGATCTTCGGTCGACTTTTCACCAAAAATTCTACATTGCGATAGATCGTTCGGCTTCAATTCTTGCACCAGCTGTATTTTGAAAGGCTTCACACCTCAATCCTTCCGCAAATTTATCCACGTTGTTGAGTAACAGAGGCCCAATTGCTGCGAACGGCGACGAATCGATAATTGATGGTCATCATTAACACTGGCCGATACAACTGCGATATTTTCTTCGCACTCTACGTAAGCGTGTTGGTGGTTTAATGTCCAACAATGTAAATTTGGTGCGAAATTTAGTCACAATAGCCCGAATAGCCGCTTCAGTGGGTCGATTAAACTGACCATAAAATGGAAGATGCGCGCGATGAACTTTCTTAACAGAGCACGCATTTTGATAATTAAATTCAATAATTTGTTGGCGTTGTTCGTTTGTAAGACGATTCATGGTTAAATTATAGACCAAACTGAAGATGTTTGACAGTGAAACAAAACACGCAACGTGCGAGAGCTGTTCAAACCAGTGTTGCCAAAAAGATAATAGCTAAAAAAACACCCTTTACATTGAACTCGTTTCAGCGAAACCCTAAGTGGAGTTGAGAACAGGCCTGAAAATGTTTTTCAGAACCTAGATTTTAACGAAAAGTGATTGAAATGAAAACATTCATCTTTAAATGATTGTTGTTTGTTAAGCTACTGAGCTGAATACGACTTACGATATCGGGTTTGGTTTGGACCATTTCTTTGTATAGCTCCCATATAGCTGATCTGACCGTTTTGAACTAATTTTGCTATGAACCGAGTTTTAGTTAGAACATGTATTTAAAGCTCCTTAAGCGACTTATCGAATTTGGTTCAATTTGGCCCACTATTTCATATAGCGGCCATATAACCGAACTGGTCGATTTGCACCAACTTTGTTGGTTTTAAATATATTGAACTGAAATTTGGTTTGAACACTTATTTAAGCTATTTTATGGACTTATAGAATATGCTTCGATTAGGCATACTATTTCATATAGCTACCGCAAAACTGATCTGTCTTACTTGCTCTAACTTTGTTCTATTTTACGATATTGAGCTGACGATAACAGCTGACTTCAACAGCAAAACATCAGTATTTCCGTTAAGTTTGAATATGTTATGGTTTTTATCTAATAGTTGTATGTAAATATTAAGAAACCAGTTAATAAGTGAAATCTGAAAACCCAATTTTGTTTGGGCTTTATGCCAAAAAAAAGGCAACGAGATTCTCATTTTGAAGGAGTGATAATAGTAAAGTACTCAAAAAAATACAATCGATTGGTAGTATTGGGAATTTCTATTGATTGGGCACGGGGCCAAAATGCGGTTATCAACACAAAAATAGCTAGCCGACAAGGGTAAATGTTGGAGATTTCGTTTCTGATTTGGGGGCTAGCAGCAGCCGGCCAAGTGATCGCCAAAAGGTGCACGCGAGCATAAAATGCTTTTGATAAGAATCAATTAAACACCTTTGGACGTGACGACGCCGTTAGATTAAGATATTCAAAGGTTGATTAACTTTAATGATTCATTTTTGGAACAGCCGCGAGAGCGTTTAACATTAAGTGGTAGGCTGAAATATGCGTACTTAGCACTATTGATGGTAGTCCTTTAAATTAATGAACCTCCCTCGTTTGTATACGTAATTGACATAAGTTTTATCACATCGGAAAAATAATAAAATACATCGCGTGCCTATCGCTTGTAGTTGTTTATGTTTCACAACCGGACATATTCATATTTGCTTATATCTGCTTGTATACAGATTATTCAGCTTGTGTCGAGCTGTCGAGCAATCTGCAGAGAAAAAATATCAATGTGCTTACATGTTTATTGTTTTTGATGACTCATGGACGTGGCGTCAGCCATAAATGGCATACTTTTTCGTTATACTTGCGTTTTAGTGGCTCTGTACTAGGGTTCTGAAGTATCTGTGAACCGGTTCGAAGTCGATCCGCTCAGACTCCGGTATTTTTCGCAAGTACGAACCGAACCTGAACGGGAGCAGAAAAAGTCGGTTCGGTTCAAACACAAAGTTTATATTAATTTTGTTTAGCTGCTATAACTGTATTATTTATAAGCAAATGCAGTAATACAGGTTTATTTATTGGTAGTTTTTGTTTGAGGTTTTGTACATACTTAGAAAAATCGTAGACGTTCTCACATTTTAAATTCAATCCCAGTTCTCACATCTGCATTTTTGGGTCCAAGAAAACTAATATTTTTGTTTTTTGAAACAAAAAAAGCTTACAAAGTAATGTAATCTTAAGCTAAGAAGCTAGAAAATAATGATTGCTTTAAATTTTTAACGATTTAATGTTTTCTATTTATCATTGTAAAAACTTAAGAATTTTGTTTTTCGCATGTGTTGTAAAATTATATTGCTTTTATTCTTCGATGAATTTAAAGATTTTACAATTCTTTTCTCTTCTAGTAAAAATTTCGATAAACGTAAATCAGTGCCGGGATAATGTAGAGGAAAGAAAAGTGTGATTGTGTTAGTAAGCAAGAAAGCTCTCTAGCATATTCTTACTGCAATTAACCAATTCACACAACCATAAGTTCGGCTTGCGTTTTGAAAAAAATCTGATTGATTCGGACTGGTATTCACTGACTAACTGATTGGCAATTATCGCACAGGCCAAACGGAAAGAGATAGAAAGCGGAAATTTGAACAGGGGCTTCTGTTTGTGGTGAAAGTGCGTACTAAGACGGGGTTTTGGAAAATTCCACCCGGATATGGGAAAAATGTTATTTTTCATCCGATTGGCTTGAAACTCGGTTTGTAATGAAAGAATGCGAAATAATTCGAAAATTTGTCTTTTCCGATGTTGGAAAATTCGCCCTGACGGTCGGAAAATTCCCGGAAAAGTCAGCATAACAATAAAAAAACAATTTTTATCCGATTGGCTTGAAACTCGGTTTGTAGGGACAGAATACGAAATATGCACCCCCAGGATTTTTGGTGATAAGTGGGTGGGATGTAGGCGGGAAGTGGGTGGAAAGTAGGTGGGGAGCGGGTGGAAGTTGTGTAAGAAGTGGTTGGGATAGGATGGGGGCGGGAAGTGGGTGGGATGTGGGTGGGATGTGGGCGGGAAGTGGCCGGGATGTGGGGTAGAAGGGATGTGCAAGGGATGTGGAAGGGATGTGGATGGGAAGTGAGTGGGAACTGGGGGAAGGGGGTGGGTGAGAATTGGGTGTAGAGTGGGTGGGATGTGGGAGGGATGGGGGGTGGGATGTGAGCGGGAAGTGGGTGGGATGTGGGTGGGATGTAGGTGGGAAGTGGATGGGATGTGGACGGGAAGTGGGAGGGATGTGGGTGGGAAACGGGTCGAAGTTGTGTAAGAAGTGGATGGGGAGTGCAGCAGCAAAGTCGTAACGGTGAAAAAGCAAAGTAGTAAAACGTTGATTTCAAACCGATGTATGTAAGATTCGATTTCTGGGCTCTACAGAGGAAACAAATTTAAAGAATATTTTCAAATTTGGTAAATATTTGACTCTCACGATTGACTTCAAACTGATTCGGATATTGGTTCTATACTGTTAAAGGCGCAGCGAAGCGCGACGGGCTTTTTGCTAGAATATTATATGTATGCATACATTGGGCCGCACTGTTGCCGACGGGCATAAAGAATAGAGAGCGAACGTAAAAGAATGAGCGCAGCTAATCAAAATCTTTACCCTCCTCATCTTTGCTTATACATATGTGATATTACACTGGATGCTGGCCACTTTAGCCGATCAAAAAATGTACGACTTTAAATTTGGCATCAGCTAATTCTGATTTTTTCTGTAACCCAAGATGTGGGACAATATTAGCGAAATTGTTACACTTTAAGCACCAGTCTTTGCTAACTTGTATTCAAACTGGATTCAATGTTGATTTGAAATCAAAAACAACAACTCAGCATTGACCAAAATTTAGTTTCACGAGTTAGAATTTAGAGAACCTAGTCTGTTTGAGAATGATTCTTACGTATGTGCAATATTTCTTGATCCCAGATATACAGCCATGCTCCCATTTTCGCTTTCGCAAAAATTTTACGATTTCGTAGCTAAATCGGAAAAGTTGTTGCTCCAAAATTCGCAAATCGCAAAATTTGGCCGATATAAAACCGGCGACGTATGAGTCCGTGAATTCAAAAGTAAATGGGAAATGTCGCTGGAGATAAGAGCTGCCTTTCTATGAACCAATTTTTGTAATATTCTGTGACTATTTTAGATTGTTTTTGTGGACTCTCTTGTACAATTTGAATTAAATTCTTGTCTTAAACATTTGTTTTCCTAACCCTCTCCAAATTGCACAAGCAGCAAAATACCTTTTGACAACAACAAATTATGATTTGGCGATAACCGATAAGTTTGTCGAGACAGCTTCTTCTGCCACGTGAACTGTTGCAGAACGAATTGGGAATGAAACAGAATCGATAAATAACCACACACACAAAACACAAATCAAAAACATACATTTTTTTTATAAAGAGGAAAAACAATGATCCACATTAACAACATTTACCTAAAACCTCCAAAAGTCAAAAAGTATTAATAAATAACTAGAAAAAAAAAATAAAAAAATTTTTTTTAACCATTTGTGGTTGTTTTATTTCTTTTGCAAAAAAAATAACAATTTTTTGAACTGATTTTATAAAATATTTTTTTTTTATAATAAATTAGGGAGATATATGAAAAAAAAAGAGCGGCGCCCCACAAAAGACATAAAACTCCACACACCAAACACCACGTAGGGATTTTTATTTGTAATTAAAACCATTTTTTATATTTTTATTATTTTTATTTTTGGGTTTTGCATATTTATAGGGTGATTACGATTGAGCAATCAACATACTTAATGCTTGTAAGCAGGTTTGAAGTGTTGGAAAAAAAGGCACAAATTGCCGCAACTCCACAGTCCACAGTCTTAAATGTCCACAAAAGTGCCATCAATAAAAGTTGGAAACTTTCCTCAAATGAACCCCGGTGGTAGCCAAACCAATTGTATATTACTGCTGACTATTCTTCAGGTGCTGAAGAGATAGGACTTGCTATGGCAAGATTTGTTATTTCAAATGAAGAAAGAGAGCGTACAGCAAGACACGAAGTGTTTTGACAGTGTTATCTATTGTTCCTTTCCCGCAACTGGAAGGTTGTTTGACTCGCTGCTATCTTCCAAAACATCTTACGCAGATGTCTTTGATGCTGTTGCTTCCAGCAATGTGGGTGCCACAATCTGACAGCAATGGCAGGACCTCTATAATATCATCCATCAATAAGGTCTTAATATCTTATTGAGTTATTAAAACATAATTTAATAATCCAACGTCTGTATCTGGACATTGATGGTTCGGTATGTTTTACATTTTTTAATTTATTACGCATATTGTGCCATTTCCTTTCGTTGACATTGTTTATGTTTCTCTGTGAATGACTGATTTATAGTGGTGGACCAATAACTATCGTGAAAATACTGATTGAAACGAAGTGAATTAGGATTATCCCCAGAAGATGTTGGAATGATGATCAAATTTTGGGACGGCAATGCTTATGGAACATCTTTGATAATGATGTTAGATGTCGATGTGCCTCAGTGTGAATAGCTTATAACAAAAGTTGCATTTGCAACTTGACATAGGTTGGCGCGCTAGGTAGCAACACGTGTGTGCCCGTCACTAGCACGCCAGCAGCCCACCACTAGCGACATTTATAACGTATTTGTATTCGTACGAATTTGTTGAATTCGCAAATCGTAAAAGTAAGTGAAAGCCGGAGCACAGCTGATAATATGTCTTTATCTGCCGAACAGAAAATTAACTGAATTAAATTTTAATAAAATCTGCACTATCAAATAATGGACAACCATAATTTGCCCGCCAACCCCTCAATATACTGTCTCTTGTTGCCTGAGTTTTGATCGTTTAAATTTATCAATTTTTGACGTCAATTTTCAATTTGCGTTTTTAACAGCGGCTTTATTAAAGTT
>JAEIFU010001139.1:0-80083 GCA_018904235.1 Lordiphosa stackelbergi | reverse complement strand
CTCACAAGCCAAACACAAACTAACAAAAAGAGCGTTTACGTTGAGCCGTTCAATTTTTTGCTCATCTCCTGACTGTTAATCTGCGAGCGCTCGCGGATCTCACTGTCTGTATGTTGTTATTGAATGGGCATAACTAAAGACAAACTCAACTGAAAACCAAAACAAATGGAAACAAACAAGCCTGTTCCCGTTTCCGAATCCGATTAATCGGAATTGTTAAGACATGTGATTTCCTGAAACGATTCAAGAATTCAGTCCGAATCTTTTTGCCATCAGAGGATCGATTGAAGGTAATTGGAATTTTGAAGTTAAAGTCGAATAACACTTTCCGGATTTTGGAAGCGAACATTTAACCATTCAATTCCGCATGATTTGATCGAAATCGAAAACGGGAACAGGCCTGAAAGTGTTCTGCTCAGAGAGAGAGAAAGAGAGAGAAAGCAAGCGTGCGCATGTTTTGTTCGGTTATGTTCGTGCGCAGACCTCAAAGGGATAAACGGTTGTAATTATGGTCGAACTCTGCCATTAAGGGAATTGGAACAGTGTGAAATGGCAACTGAAAGATAAAACTTAAATAAATACTGGAAAGGTTTTAGATTCTGATACAGTGAAACAAATCCGTTTAGTTTTTTTAGAATTTTAAATAGGAATAATAAAATACCTTAAATATTTCGATTCGTTTCCTAAAATATTATAAAGAAACTACAGTATGTCAGAAAGTGTTTTGACACAGGAAAAAAACTCACATTTTGCACTTATATTGCAAAAACAAAGGCGCTTTCTTTATGGTATAATTTTGCTCTTATTTTATTCTGATTCTGTATCGTTCCTAGAACTAGTCTGCAAAAAAGTAGCCAAATCCATCTATTTTAGCATTTTAAAAAATATAAAATAAATAAAAACGCAATTTTTAAAGTGTCAAAGAAAGTGTTTTTACAAAAAGTCAAAACACTTATTTCCTCGTACAGGAGCTCAAATGAAATAAAAATTAATGTTTCTAGACAGGCATTTGACATGCTGAACACGAATCTGGTTATATAAACTCCATATCGTCCATGGATTAGCTGCAAACTTAAATTAAAATGCAGAAAATGGCTAATTTTACCCCTTTTGGTACATTTCGAATCTTGTAGAAATCGGATTATTTTGAAAATTATTTTTTCTTGATAATGTAGCATCAAACCTAGAGTACAAAAGGAATTAACAACATCTGTTTCATAGGCCACAATATGGGTTTTTCGATTTAACAATACTGTAGTTGGAAGGCTTGGCTAATAAAAAATATGAGAAAGGCGGGACACGCCCTTAAATTTGAAAAAATATATTTAGTGTCATATGAATTTTTGGATTATAAGGCGTTTTTTTTACAAATACAACCGATTCTGTTGAATTCTCTCACCCAATTATAAAATTTCATACAAATCAGCCATTTTTTGCGGATTGATCATGAACTTAAGATAAAGAAATGATTAAAATATTTATTATATTGTATACATATTGGAACAGACTAATGAATGTTAAGATCAAAAATTTCAAAATGAGCTGATTTCTACCAGATTCGAATGTACTAAAAAGGGGTAAAATTAATAGCCATTTTCTGCATTTATTTTAAGTTTGCAGTTAATCCATGGAAGATATAAAGTTTATATAACCAGAATCGAGTTCAGCGTGTCAAACTTGTCTAGATTCATTAATTTTTACTTCCATTTAAGCTCACCTGTGAAGATATAACTATTTTGACTTTTGTCAAAACACTTTATTGACATTTTAAAATTTAGTTTTTTGTTTATATTTTTTTTAATGTTAAAACTAGATGGTTGGATATTTTTTTGCATCTTATTTCTAGGGACGATACAGAATCAAGAATAAAATAAGAACAACATTTGACAATATATAAAGCCTCTTCTTTTGCAGTAAAAAGTGCAAAGTGTGAATTTTCCTGTGTCAAACACTTTCTTGACATACTGTATATTCGTTAAACTTTGCTCAAAAAGTAATAATACAAACTTAAACAAAACTGTTAAATATTGTTTTAAAGACGGCAGTTTTGTATATTTTTAAATAGATAGATCCTCTTCCAATCAGTCATGTAGTGTTTAAAATCTTTGTTCAATAACATTTGAAGTTACTAAACAGACTGTATAAAGTTTAATTCCACCAGCTTTCTTTAGAAAAACATCTAGCTTAGTTCAATTCACAGTCTAGCTAAATAACTGATTTTTAAATGGGAGTTAAAAAGTGATTTATTATTATTATTATTATTAATCGATATTTCGATACTAAATTTTCTAAATTTAAGTTCAAAGTGCAAATAAATAGCATTGTCAGTATAATTGACTTTAAGAAATATTCACTTTCTATTTATCGGAAACCTGCAATATTTAAGCATTCTCTTAAAAAAAAAGGTATAAATGGATCAAGGAAGCGAAAATCAGTAGAAATCAACAATGTATCTCTTAAAAACAGATTCCCAGGTGTTATTAAAATCGAATCTAATCCAAAAACGACACATTTCTCATGGGTTTCCTTGGAAGGGAAGAATTCTGACTAAAAAAATCTAGAAAAATGTCATAATTGATCATAAAGCTAGGTCTTTCTCAGATCTTTACTAGCCTTTGACAAGCTCAGCTGTTTAAAGTTTTTAGTTACTCAAATTGCTCAGTTATTCATCATCTTCACAAAATTAGTTCTTCTTAGGGAGGGTCACTAAAACTTAGCAAAATCTGCACCTTTACCCCCATCCCCCCACCTTCTTTGCTCAACAACTTTACACATTTCAAACTAAAAAAACAAATATTTATTGTATGTCACATTTGTTGTAAATTATTAAAATCGAAACTTAAATACAAAAAAACAAGCAAAATGTGGGAAAATTCTCAAAGTGCTTATCATTAATTTTATACAAACACACAAAAAAAAAACAAAACTTATGTTAGTTTTTATTTTATTATATCTTTTTTTTTTCGTTTTAGCAATGGCAAATTTATATTATTATTATTATTATTATTAATTATTGTATTTATTCGGAGTTTTCTTTACCTATTTACCACTTTTTTCTATTTAGTTATTAGATGCTACCTTAAATGGAGTTGTTCTTCCGACGAAATGTTGTGGCCTTATACAAAAATATACCCCAAGTCTTCCTACAACCCCCCCAAAACACTCCTTTGTAAACAGCGAAATGATGTACTAAAGTAATGCCAGTTTATATATATATTTCTTAATTTATACACACTTCATAGTACAAAACACACACACACCCATAACGGAAAAACCGAAAAGACAAAGCAACAAAAGCAACAATTTTATCTAATTCTTATTATTATTATTTTATTTTATTTTATAATCATTAGAGATGATCGAACTGTGTACATGAATTTTTTGTTAGTGCTGAAACATGCTGAAAATGCTTCCATTAGACACAAGAAATGTGCGTATTTTTTATATAATTTTTATATAATTAGTAAATTAAAAAACAAACAACAACAACAAAAAAAAAAGGAAAAACAACGTGAAGAAAAACCATTTTAGTTTAGTTGGCGAATTTTAAGTTGAATAGAAATACAAATAAAAACGTTAAAAAATCAAAACATGTCTATGGTGTTATTTTATTGAAGCAAACGAGATGGCTTTATTCTGCCCTGGGGAACAGAATACTTGCCGAAGTCATGCTTCGCTATGTGTTAGAGAGTCACATTTTCCCTTGGGGTCCAAGCTTTAAAGCAGACAAAAAGTGGGAGTGTGTTAGTGTGCAAAAAAGCTCCGAACTCTGTCGAGTGAGTGACGCCTTCTGCTCTTTTTGGTCTCAGCTTCGGCAAGAGTTCGGGTAAGGTACATGTGAATAGCGAAATGTTTTCGCCCCCGGGAGAGCAACCAAGGGCCATCGCTGCTTTAAAGCAAAGAAAAATGGCCAAATCCTCCTTGATTTGTCCAAACAGGAACTTGAGAACTCGTTAGAACTCATTTACTCATTTTAAAGTAAACTAGCAGACCATTTTCCTTCTTTTCAGAGCTCTTTTACACTTTAAGAAATTGCCAAGTTCACCTGCTGTTTGTTCCAGTTGTTTTTTGGAAGTTACAGAAAAATAAGCAGAAAATTTCCCTTTTTTAAATTGCTTGTTATGGCATTTTAATGAATTTTCAGAGTCAAGTTGGTTTCTGAATTTGCCCTAAAAAGTAGGCAATGAAATTGGCCCCGATTGCCCCCAAAATCAGGCAATACTTTTTTACAGATACAAAATGGCGGCTCTAAAAAGTAAGTAATGCATTTTTGTTCTGCAGCTCCTACGCAACTCAGTTTGAATTTATAAAATTTGTATTGCCTGCATTTGGGGTGAAGACTAAAAATCACTTTGACTTTTCACTAAGGTGAAAAGCAGTGTTTAAAAACTTCGACAAGTTTTAATTTTATGACTGCTGCTTAAACTTCTGATTTGAAAATCTCAGTAGTCGGCGTCAAATCAAAATCAGAAAAACGAAAATTGTAACTTAGAAAATCAAAGCAGCAGTCGGCTCTTTAAAAGTTTTTCATTTGATTGACTGCGACTTTTCGAATTATTGTAAGTCTATGAAACAGTCGATGAAATCTTCGACAGTCGACTCTCAGTGCTTTGATTCTGAACAACTGTGTGACGGCCCATATCCTAACTTTAAAGTACAAGTAGGCAACTGCTTTGACGCCGACTTTTAAAATTTTCAAATCAGAAGTCTATGCAACAGCAGCGTTTTCAAATTAGAGAAAAACTTGTTGATCAGTTAATCAGAATTTTACAACTTTTGCTGCTGTGAGTAAAGCAATTTAAACACTGGTGAAAAGCAGCTAGCAGACAGCTTGTAATTTTTTTTAACCATTGCTTACTTTTAGGGGCAACTTTCATAAATTTGTACAACTTGTATGGCCTGCTTTTGGGGGGCGACTAATTTGAACCAAAGACACTTCATATATAGATACCGCATCTCATACAAACTTTTTTTGTGGGATCCAATGTCAGTCGTATAGCTAATTTAGAAAACGTATAGCTAAATTTCAATATATGTTTCCTCGTACAGGCAGCGAGAAGCACAAATTTGCATCCAATGTCAGCTCCCAAAAACAATCGTTTTTTGTTTCACATGCGTCATCTATAATATCAATAAATCTTTGCTAGCAGGCAAGCTTGTAGTTTTATTATCATTGCTTACTTTTAGGGGCAACTTTAATAAATTTGTACAACTTGTATGGCCTGCTTTTGGGGGGGGGCGACTAATTTGAACCAACACCTACAATTGCCTACATTTTGGGGCAAATAAATCTGAAAGCAAAGACTTTAGAACAGAGTTCCCCAGCCAAAGCGGTGGCCCAACGCATTCCTCAATTTACATGCACATCATTCCTCACTGAATGTGTGAAAGTTAGTTGCAGTCAACATTACAAGATGTGCCACTCCGCAGCATATATTAAGGAGCAACATTTTCACTGTCCCTGTCCTCTCTTCTTGGGGAACTCCGCTTCAGAACTTCCAAAGATAAAGAATGGCTCTTCTTTTCCCCCTTTCCCTTGAATCATCCGAATAAAACACCTTGTTGTACATTTGTTGTATTTGTTTTTTTTTTTTTTATTTTTATTTTTTGTTTTGTTTTTGCTTTTTAATATGTTGTATTTAATTTTATATTATTATTTTGTAAGCTTACAACTTAAGGCATAAAGTTACAAACTAAAACTTAGGTGCTACGACATCATTTATCAATTATCAATTTATCAGCGATCATTCCCGCTCTGCTCTAGCCCTGTGCATATACACACATACATAATACACACACATATATAGGTATATGCCTCATTATATATATATATATATATATATATATATAATATTTGTTGTTTATATTGTTTATTGTGTGTGTGTGTGTGTTTTTTTTTTTTTTTTCAATAATGGGAAACGTAAGGAGAGGAATTACTTCCTGCTGCTGCTGCTGCTTGCTGCCTGCCTGCCTGCCTGCGCTTGCCTGCCCTGCTTCGTATATAAGTTGTGTGTGCAGCTTTAAAATTCGGTTATTTAAATATTATTATATATTTGTGTGTATATATATATATATAAGAAAGTGCCAGCCGGAGGAGCGTGTTTGGATGGTGTGGTGGTTCGTTGTGAGTGTTGTGAGATGTATAAGAGATGGGAGTGTACGTTTCCACCGGGGCCAACCACCGTATAACACGTTCCTCTCGAGCCCAACTTGCGTTTCGTTATTTTGTTATGTTTTGTTAATGTGGTTGTTGTCGTTTTACATACATATACATATACATATATATATATATTTGTATCATATAAAAAAAAATACGCTTCATACTCTTAAAACTTAAACGTTGCCGCTGTGTTGCTGCCGCCTGCTCTCAACGCTTCTCCGCTATCAAGTCAATGTGTGGTAATTTGTTATATACGTTTATAAGTATATATAATATATTTTTTATATATATATATATATAACTAAAGTTCTGTTAATATTTTACAGGTTTCCATTTTTGTTTTTTTGTTTTGTTGAATAAGTCTTAGCGTTTGTTGTTTTAACTTTCGGTTTTTAGTTTCATTTATGTATTAAAAATATTTAATTTGTTGTTAAATTGTTTATTTGCCCTTTCATTTTTGTTTTGTTTGTAGCAAATGGTAAAAAATAGGTTTTAAAAAAAACAAAAAAAAAAAAAAATATTAATAAAAAAATTTGTGTTTTATGTTTTTGTTATATAAAAATATGCATATGTTTAATAATAATAATATATATATATATTTATATATATATATTTATATAAGTGTATATATAAATGTGGTTTTGTGTGATTTCTTTTTTTTTTTTTAATAATAATATTTACTTACATAAATCTTTAAGCATAATTAAACATACATAATTCAATAGCATAGTTGTTTTTTTTATAAGTAGTTCATAATGTGGGGGAAAAAAAACAATCATAAAAATGGTTTATAAATTAAACACAAAAAAAATTAGAAATATTTTGTTTTTTTTTTTATGAAATTTACAAAAAGTTTTTGTTTTGTTTTGTTTTCTATTTTTTATATATATATATATATCTATTTACTCGTTTCAGTATTTTGTTTGTTTTTTTGAAATTTTTATTTTTTTTTTTTAAAGATTTTTTTTTTTTCTTTTCTAAGAACAGCCCAACAGTGTTTTTTTTTTTCTTTTCTTTTATTATTCATATATGTATATATATATATATATATATATGTGGTATATATCAAGGGATTTTTTGTGGTTGTATGTTTATAATGTTTTTGTTACTACACATTGTTTTTGTTTTCAGCTAAATGTAATGTAAATGTTATTGGGGAGACAGAAGGAAACACAACTTTTTGTGGACAGAGAGGAGAACGGAGAATCCTGGGATGTTGAGTGGAAGAAGATGTGGAAGAAGAAGTCAAAGATTTTACTAATCGCAGATGTTTAAGCAGTCTGCTGTCAAGAGTCTATTGTGTAATTGTATCAACGACTGAAAAGCTGTGTTTTGGTCTCTCGGCATCATGTGCATAGCGAAATGTATTCGGCCCCTAAAGGCCAGGCTTAAAAATCAATCACTGCTCTAGAACAGCGATTGTCAACGAGAACTAGGCCTCAAATTGAGTGTATATTAGTATAGCATCGAAGGCTAACCAGCGACTGAAGGCCTGTTTACTCTCGGCATGAGTTCGGCTCGTGTATGTGTAAATAGAGCACTCCCAGCAAGCATTTTTTATCGCAGAAGATAAGAATGCGATTCTTCCAGTAGGTGTCGCTTCACTCTGGCGATATCGCATATTTATCGCATTCTCATCTCCCTTCGGGAAGAAATGTGTCACTCTGCGACACTTCTTGAAGGAGAGAAAGCGTTTCTTCTGGGAGATACGAAAAAGTCTCTTCTCAGGGATAAGAAAGCGATTCAAACAAAAAAATAAATATTTGTGCCCGCTGCTACACAACCTGCTGCTGGCTGCTGCTATAGCTCTCTGCTTGCCTGTTCCGATAAACAACGAATTAAACAAACTTATACTTAATTACATGAAAAACTTTTCTTACTCTGAGGCGATTCGAATTTGGTTCCCTTGGACTGAAAAATCACGATGGGACTGACGTTTTAGACGACTGCGCCACGCTGTACGTCTAAGACGAGGCAACTAGAGGGTTACTTGTATTGAATCTATTTGAAAGCATTCACCCCTAAATGCATGCTTGTAATTCTCAAGTTCTTATTTATCACTCTGTCCATATATATAGGGCAATAGAAATTGATGCCACATATCGCCAAATTATCCCTTTTATGTTAAAAATGCGATACCTTGTGTGTTTTGTTTTTGTAAATCGCCAAACTATCATCAGACTCTCATCTCAAACTATCGCCAAACTCACTTTTTGACGAGGGAGATAAGAAACCCGACAAAATGTTTGCAGGGCTGTTTTCCGCCCTGTGAGAGCATCCTGTGACAATTGCTGCTCTAGAACAGAGGCGGCCATCCATAGCTCATATGAGCCAAAGTCATTCGTGTTTTTATGCAAACGTGAAATGAATCGGTGAACACTAAATCCCACTGCAAGCGAGAGTATTGTCCCAGCCAGCATTTCATGTAATTTCTCAATCACATTCGAGTCGTTTTCGAGTCCCCTGTCTGATTAAAATAGTCATAAATGCGCTCATTTTCTGATCATAAATGATACTTTTGTCGGGAGCAAATGGTATCCTAGCCGCGACTCTTCATAAAACGGTCCCCCGTTTGCCTGTGTCAGAAAACGACCGCTTTCGCGCGATCACATTCAATAAAGGTACCGACCCAACCGTCAACTACGCTCTCTGCCTCTCTTTGGTTGTGAGAAGAGAGAAACACATTTATTTTTAAATTTTTCTGTCAGGTCTGGCCAAAATTCACGCATTCAAAAGGTCTTTTTTGTATGTATGCATCGTTGTGTAAGCATACAACAACAACAATATGAATGTGTGCGAAAAACTATATGCCTTCTCTCTTTCTTTCTCACGCTGACTCGCTCTCTGTTTATGCTTAACTCTGGCGCTCTCTTGAGAGTCTGCAACCGAATGAAACAACCTTTTTAAAGTTCGGTCTTTGTGAAGACCGCATTTGATGAGCGATTGACTGAATTGGGCCTGGAATGGGGTTGCTCTCAGACCGATCTGTGCTGTGTGTTCAACCACGGCCACCGAGCAGTGAGCGAAATCGCTGCTTAAATTCGGTTGAGGGAAGCCCGAGCCCGTTTTGCTTTTGTTTTTTTTTGGTCAGTGACGTGAGCAGAGCAAACTGAACATTGGGTTGAGAGTTATTTGCGAGCTATGATAAAAAGTCATTTCTATTCCGTTTTTCTGATCAGTTTCGACTCCTTTTCGAGTCATTTACGATTCTTTTTCGAGTCGTTTTTAAACGAATCCCATTTAGAGCATTTGTATGAGTCATTTTCGAGTCTTCCTTAAGTCGCCCATGAAATGGATCTCTTTTTAATAATCAAAAGGGCTCGAAAAAGACACATCAAGGTGATTCTTGTTAAAATGATCTTCCAAATGCTAGGTGGGGTAAAACTTTGGCATTCGAGCTCTAAAGCAGCAATGGCCAGCGAGAGCGAGGCTAAAAAGTGAGAGTGTATTAGTTTGCGAAAATAAAGCTCCGTAAATTTGCTTCGACCTAATCGTTTCGAACTCTGTCGAGCGAATGACGCCTTTCTGCTCTTTTGGTCTCAGCTTTGGCAAGCGTTCGGGTCAAATACGTGTGAATAGCGAAATGTTTTCGCCCCCGGGGAGGAACCAAGGGCCAACGCTGCTCTAAAGCAGAGATGGGCGCGTCGCGACGTTCCTATGCACACGTGCATTGGGGCTCTGCAGCGGCCGACTGCACAAAATCACACCGTACGCTATAAGCATTGAAAGCTATTTATAGAACACGAATATTGTGCACGCAAATTGTGCTTGTATGCATGTGAAAAGTGTGACGATACGATAGAAAGAGAGAGGGAGTAAATAATTCAGTAAATTTTGTATTCGGCTCGCTAGAAATATTACAAAAGTATCGCAAAACGCTCGCTAACCTATTTCTTGCGACTATCGTAAACGAGTCTTTTACTGCCACAAACTGAACGACATATGAATCATATTTCTATCTTTTTTGATCCGATTGCGGGTTAAGTATCGCAGTTCACTCATTTGCGATATCGTTTGCGAGCGTTTGGTCTGCTGGGATACGACAGGCAAAAGTATCGTCAAATTATCGCATGCGAGTTTGAATATGATATGTGAATAGGGGGAAAAAAATGATATTGACAAAAAATGAACAACCGCTGCTGTTGTATCGAAAAATGCTCGCAATCAATAGGTAGGTAGGCCACACATAGACCTTATGGTCCTTAATGAATCGATTGGTAAAGTGAGTCGCAAAAGATATCGACTAGAAGGCTCTCAAAACCTCTAGAAAAATGAATCTTTTGCAAGCTATCGCGAAGGAAACTTTCTCTGACACCAACTGAGCGAGGGGTGTTTAATTTATGGATCGTTTGCGTGTGTTTTCTCGCTAGTTTTGCACGTTGATGTTTCGCTTAAGTATCTCGCTAACGATATTTTTTTACGTGCTTTTGGTTCAGTGGAATTGCAAGTAAAACGTCTGTTGTTTGGAGCGCCCTATTTAGTTCTCTCCATTTGGCTGCCTCTGCTCAAAAGGCCTATACTCAGATGAGATAAATTTTTAGTTTGGTACCATATTTCACATGAATAGAAACAATTTTGTTCAGCTTTGAAATCTGAATACGTTTGAAAAGGCATCTTATTTGTATGAAGCACTGTGCCGAACTAAAAATTTATAAAAATTTAAAAACGACCATCTAATATCTAGACAGCCCGTTTGCTCAGTCGAACCAAGTTTAGTTTCAGACTGCAACCGTCTTCGTCACGAACTCGAACCCTTCTCCATGATTTGGCGTTAACAAAATACAACCGCGACAGAGCAAGACAGGAAGCTATACTGAGCAAACGTGCTATCTATACTTTTGTCATCTGTGCTATTTCATTGGTATTTGTACCAAATCATCAGCAATCTTTGCCTGATTTTGCTATCAACAAACAACCGTCTCTCCTTGCCTAAGCCTTTAAAATCGTTTGGGCATACCCATGTGAGTTAACAACTAAAACTGGCTAGCATTGCCTTTGTACGTGTGTGTGTGTCCCCAAATAGCCTTACAATGTTAGTGATTTTTGAAATTGCAACTCAAAACTATACTTTTTCTTCTCCTATGAGGCATTTGTTCGTTTGCTTGTTGCTTATGCTTGACGTCATGACGTTTTATATTTGGTCTTTGCAAAACATGACGTTTAAAAATATTTTTGGTCGTTGAATTCAAACTACTAAACCGATTTAAAAACAATGCTCTACGGGATTACTGGCAGTTCTATGACCCTTCGATTGATATCTTGTTTGACTCTGGGCCGATTTCTGTTCTCCCAGATAGCTGCTAATTGTCAGATAGTCAAAGATTTTACTCTGTTATTTGTTAGTTTATGTGACAGCTAGCTAGCTCTATGTAGAAGATGTGAAATTGGCCCTCTATCTGACAATTATAAAGTATCTTAAAATGTAAGAACTCCTATCGAAAAAAATAAAAAAAAAATTCATATTTAAAAAACGGAGCCATGAAAATTTTTTTGAAATTGATTTTTGTGATCAGCATTCCAAACTAATCTAAAAAAATATATTTTAGTTGAAATGGATCATTTCTTTTTTTTTAATTTTTGTTAACTAGTGTTATTTGAATTTGAAGGCTTTGGGGGGGTAATATGAGAGTCGATCTTTGAATTTTAGGGCAGCATTAGCCCCTGGAGGACGAACATACTGTTCCATTTATACCGCATGCTTGCCAAAGTCATGCTACACTTTGTGTTAGAAAGAGACTTAGGCTGCCTTCACACTGCTCGACACATGACCCATGATAACCTAGTA
This sequence comes from Lordiphosa stackelbergi, assembly GCA_018904235.1. NCBI lineage: Eukaryota > Metazoa > Arthropoda > Insecta > Diptera > Drosophilidae > Lordiphosa > Lordiphosa stackelbergi. The sequence continues at coordinate 68,138 of JAEIFU010001139.1, read as the reverse complement.
GTCAAACTCATAAAATTTCATGGGGAAATTAGGCCTACTAGATATCATGGGTCATGTGTTGAACAGTGTGAAGGCAGCCTTAGTTACATTTTGATGCTCCCACGAGAGCTCGCTGTTCTTCTCTCTCTGAAATTCGATACGGAATTCACAAGGCATTGAATCAGCGATGGCCAGCGAGAGCGAGGCCAAAAGTGAGAGTGTATTGGTGTGCGAAAATAAAACTCCGTGAATTCGCTTCGACCTAATCGCTTCGAGCTCTGTCGAGCGAATGACACCTTTCTGCTCTTTTGGTCTCAGCTTCGGCAAGCGTTCGGGTCAAATACGTGTGAATAGCGAAATGTTTTCGCCCCCGTGGAGGAACCAAGGGCCATCGCTGCATTGAATGTATGCGGGATTAAAACCAAGAAGCAAGCTTTTTTTAATAGAGTTGAGCCTTTTACACAGACGCGAGCCGTACCAATAAATGTGTGTATGGGTGAGTACAGAAGGCAAGTAAATCGTTTAAAGTCTTTTGTGCAGACCAACATAAGTACACCTATTCAATCGGAATGGCTAAGGAGAATTCGGAGAATCAATTGAAGGTAATTGGGATTTTGAAGTCAAAAGTTGAATAACACAGTTGATTTTTGAAAGCGAAAACATTTAACAATTCCGATTTCGAGTGATTTGATCGAAAAAACCAAGGATTACCACACCGCTCTGAGTTAGAGACGTTGACACAACGACAGTATACGTTCCCCCTCGGGGGCACAAACATACCCATCAAATCACATCGAATGCTTGCTAAAGTCATGCTTTACTGTGTGTTGGAGAGAGACAAAGGCCTTGTTCACCAGCGTACATCCATACAAAAAAGTTAATTAGCTCATGTTGAACGCTTTGATGAAATTTTAAGGTAAAAATGGTATGCGTGAAAGCTATCGTTTTGATTTGAATCAAAATCACAAAAATTAGCCATCACAATTCAACTTCACATTCGTTCACCTCAGCAATTGAACTAGATCCAACGATTTTTTCGTCATCGATTTGTGCTGGTGAACACGGCCAAAGTTACATCTTAGCGCTCTCTTCTGGGGGAACCCTGGTTTAAGAGCTTAAACTGTGTGCTCTCGCGTGGCTAAACACACACACACGCAACGCCAAATTGAGCCTGGATTAAACTCATGATATATAAGGTACAATGCAAACATTTTGATATACGGGGGTGGGTGACACAGAAATCACTAGATTTTCGTATAAACGCTTGAATTTATATGTAAAATTGGACAAAAAAGCAACTAGCTAATAAATCAAATGGCGAAAGTAAAGCGAATTGAAACCGACTGTATCAGGTGTGTCACAGAAATCTCTAGAGATTTTCGTATAAACGATTGCACTTAGAACTAAACTGGAACTACTTTATTTGCAAAGTGTCAAGAATCAGACCGACTACTAGATTAGGTGGAAGGAAAATCGTACGCATCAAATTTACTTGGCTTTGAAAAGGCGGTTTCAAATCTCTCAATGAAGTTTGACTTTGGCAACCATTCGGTAAGAATTGGCAAGAAAGTTCGTGCCCCCGGGGCCAAGGTATACTAAACAAAGTAGGCTCACTCACTCGATTTTACAGTGTTATTTGTTAGTTTATGTGACAGATAGCTCTATGTAGAAGATGTGAAATCGGTCCTAAGAATATTAACATAGAAGCACAATTTGAAATCACTCTCTTTTTTGAGTGATGTTAACTCCACATCCTGACAAAGAGATACTTCATTAAAAGTTATGGTCCCACATAGGAAAACAAGGTGGTTAGAGGGAGACGGACATAGTCACAAAATAATAACTCAGAGAGTCAAAATGACAGCAAACACAGCTGACTAATATTAGAGAGTGAAAATTTGACTACGCAGCAAAGTGTGCTTCTATGTTGAAGCTTCTTTGCTACAGAGAAAACCCAATGAAGTTTGTGCTTCATAAAGTAATAGTCTAGTTCCACTGACACTTTATATTTGGTGAGCATTTAGTAAGTTTTGGAAAAATACTCAGATTGTAAGGCAGCCTTCACACTCAAGGTATACTAAACAAGGTAGGCCTACTCACTCTCTCGCTCTCTTGACAACTTATTAAATTTTAGTCAGTAAGCAACTGTTGTAAGCGAAGCATCTCCGCGGACGATTTTTTTGTGTTTTACTTAGTAGCTTAGTAGGCTTTGTCTTGAAATATATTACTCTCTAGCTCTCGCTCTCTTTGACACAAATATAAATAGTTGTGAGAGGCTCACTCGCTCTCAACTGGTACCTCTCTCGCATGGTGAATTCCTAACGACTCTAACTTGTTAATTACACTGTTCGACACATGAGACATGATAGTCAAGTAGTCTTGCTTTTTGTTATGTTTTAAATTTGAATAGCTTGTCAAATTCTTAGAATTTCATGTGGAAATTCAGGCCTACTAGATATCATGGCTCATGTGTCAAACAGTGTGAAGGCAGCCTTAGGGGCGTATAACAAAATATTTGAAAAGAAAATGTATATAGGAGGCCTTGATTGTCCGAATGTCATCCGTCTAACTCTTTCTTTCTCCCTCTTTATCTCTGTCTCTTTCTTACTGCTTTGCTGGGTATCTTCGCTCAGCTTGTGGTAATTATAAAAGATTTTAGACAACATATATCCCCTGTAGTTCAAAACGAAACTTAAAAAATTTCGAATTTCTATAAAAGTTCTTCGACTAGTTTTCAAACTCACGAATAAAGAGTGAATTAAGATTAACTTGTTATACTTTTAGACAGAATCAAAGTATAATAAACAAGGTAGAGTCATTAGAAAATCATAACCTACCAAGGGATTTGACTTCACCTTGTATAGTTCCACCAAGGAAAAATAGAATCTACTCTTGATTCGCTTTATGCTTCAACGTGTAATTTCTGTACAACACTTGCCCACTATATTTCTATATTTAGGGAGAAGTTGACTGCAATTTGGTGGATTGTCAGTTGAATAAGATACCGGTATGAGGCTATTCTTACAGTAAAAGAAGCGTGTTTGTGTGAGAAATTTAGCTTCAGTTAGCTTAGATCCCCTAGCTTCACTTTACCCTACCTGAGATCATAAAAAGAACCACATAAGATGCCGCCAGCAGAGTATACCTCGGTTTGGGGCTCCACTCAACATTCCATTTGTTTGTGTCTAGTGTGTGTTTCCCTCTGCTCTGTTTTACTTGAATTCTTAACATTTGTCTTAGTAGTAGCCAGGTGGAGGATTGCCGCCACTGTTGTAAGGATCAGCATAGTGATGCTGCTGCTGCTGCTGCTGTTGCTGCTGCTGTTGCGTGGCGGTATTATAAAGCGTGCGCTGGGATTGCAGAGGCGGTGGCAATACCGTCGCCGGGGCATAGTGCGTTGGCTGTTGATGGCGACGATAGTTATAACCGTAGACTGCTGCTGCTTGGGCTGCTGGAGGCGCCGTCGCTGCTGCCGACGACGACGCCTGCAGTCACAACTAATCCTCGTCGCTGAGTGCCTCGTATTTGGATGACAGCAGAGGTTTGGGTTCACTGGCCGCTGCCGCTGCAGCTGCTGCAGCTGCCGCAGCCACCGAAACACTGGCATTTAGAGCACTTGCATTACCGCCACCACCCACGGACCCGCCACCGCCTCCTCCACCGCCGGCACCACCAGCGCCGCCGCCGCCACCACCGCCGCCGCCCACCACCAGACTTACCCCACCCGATACACCGCCCAGTTCGCTCAGAGCGTGGGCCGCTGCTTTGGCCTTGGCCGTCAGGTGACCGGGCGGGCCTGACTGATGGGCCACATGCATGGGTGGGGGCGCCAGACCGCCAGCCGCACTGGGCACAGTCAGTGCACTATATGGATAGGCATAGGTGCCGGCTGCAAAGGCATTCACGGCGGAGGGGGGCGGCGCTTGTGGATGATAGGCCGAGTGGTGGCTATTGGAGCCCGAACTGCTGGCAGAGCGACGTCCGCTGTCCACCACTTCGTACTGGTTGGGTGTCTTGCGGGACACACTGATCTCGTGCGTGGGTGTGGGCTCCTTTGAGCGATGCTGCTGCTGCTGCTGTTGTTGTTCGAGGGCCGCCACATGAGCCTGGGCCTGAGCCTGGGCATGGGCATGGGCATGTGCCGCCTGGGCTGCATGCAGTTCGGCTGCCGCCTCCTCTTCGCTGCCGCGCACCACCTCCACTATACGATTCTTGCCATAGCCTATGTCATCCCTCATGACCTCCGCAATGCGATTCTTGACATAGTTGTCAAAGTTGGAGCCAGAGCCACCGCCGGGTACACGCTGTTCGGGTGGCGGTGGCGCATGCTGGGGGACGGCACGGCTAACCAGCGGAGGGGCGGACAGAAAGTAATGACCCGTATCGACGGCGGCGGCTGCCACAGCGGCCTGCTGCATGATCAGCTCGTGCTGATACTTACGGGGACTCACAGCCTGCGGCATGCGAATAATGTTGCGTCCATCCTCGCCGGGGGTGTTGGCACGACCACCGGGCGGTCCACTGTTGGATCCGCTGGAAATGGCGGCGGTGACACTGGATGAGCCGGGAGGCAACTGCTGTTGCTGCTGCTGCTGCTGTTGTTGCTTGGCCGCCTCCTCGGCCTTTTGCTGCAGGCGACGGTTCTGCTTCCAACGATCGGGTGTGAGTATCGACTGGTCCTGCAGGTAAGTCATAAAGGTGCCTCCCGGGGCTGAGCGCAAGTGGGGATTGGGGCCATAGTCGTTGGCTATGATCGAGTCGGTGAGCTCACCAAAGGTAATGCTTTTGGTGTGAATCTGTTGCTGTTGACCGGGGGCCCCCGAGTTGGGGGGGCGGGGCGTGGGAGGCCTGCGAGGTGGGCGTATGATGAGAGGGCGGCGGTGGAGCGCCCTGACCACGTAAGGGACCATGCACAGAGCGTGACTGTTGCTGCTGCTGCTGTTGCTGGGACTGTGGCGTGGAGGGTGGCTGCTGTTGCTGCTGCTGCTGGGCAGCCGAAATGCGCTCCTGATCCAGGTCTATGTTGATGACATTGGGCGAATTGGAATTGGCCTTGCCATTGTTCTCCGCCGCCAGCAGTGAGTTGGCTCCTCCACTGCCATCATGTGGCGGACGCAAGTCCCTTAGATACTACAAAAGAGAGAGAGAGGAGTTTCATTAGGTCACAAAATGGACCACAAAACAAAACCAAAAACTTACAAAGGAGGCCCGGGGTAGTTCGCGATTGAGACCGCCCGCATCGTTGGTGCGATTGATCTCATGCTTAATGATGGCATCAATCAGACTCTGTGCACTCAGCTGTCCAGGCGTATCCTCCACCGGCTGAGCTCCATGAGGGGGTCGGTAGTAGCTGGAGCAAAAAACGAGGACAAATGATCAAATGCTAGATTTAAGTTTGCCCCAACTACTTACGCCTCACGTTCGCGATCGGGTATGGAACGCGGTGGTCCCGTCTCGGGACCTGGTGCTCGCATATAGTGTCCCGGCGGTGGTCCACCACCGCCACCGGCCCCAGCTGCTGTCACCACTCCCACTGCTGCCGCTGCACTGGCAGCTGCTCCAAACATGCGCTCCATGCGACGATTATCGAGCTCTCGCTCCACCAGCACTCGCTCCTGTTCCCGCCGCTGTTCCCTTTCACGATCACGTCTATCGCGCTCCTGTTGTCGTTCCCTTTCCCGTTCCCGTTCCCGCTGCATGCGCTCCTGATTCTGTATCAACTCCTTTTGCAATTCACGATCCCGTTCGATGGCATGATTGTGTGCCGCCGCCTGCTGTTGACGCTGATCCCGTTTGACCTGCTCCATGCGTCGTTGCAGTTCCACGGTGGCTGCCTGGTTCAGATGCTGGCGATATTGCTGCTGCTGCTGTTGGACAAATTGCTGTTGATGGGCGTGTACAGCGGCAGCCATTTGATGATGATGAATGGCCGCCATGGACTCACGGTAGCGCAAGTCATGATGGGCCGCTGGTGGTGGGGCCTGAGGTTGAGCCACACCATGTGGTGGGGGCGGTGGCTGTGAAACGGGTGACTTGTCATCCTTTTGCGAGGGCACTGGAAGCTGAGGCTGTTGCACAGCCACATCCACAAAGGAGGCCAAGGCATCGTGGCCGGCTGTGGGGGCGAGGGGATAAGGATACGGATTTGAGTTGAGTGTGTGTATATGTTTGTGTGTGTACTCACTTGGCGCATATTGATAGGGTACAATGTGCATGCGACTGGGTGGCGGTGCCGCTGGCGAGGGCGGTTTGGAGCCCGTGTTATGACGCTGAATGACTCCCTGACGCTGTGGTGGGGGCGTACGATGGGGACTGGGAGTGCTGCGGGTGAGAGAGAGAGCAAATTGAATTATTTGATATTTGAAATCCACCCGGAATACCCAGTTAAAGACACAAATCATTGATTCCCGACTACATGCTCTTCCTAGTGCCATGATCTTATCTTAATCCAGGTCTATTTTCCTTTTATCTATTAATGGGAAGGAAATCTGTTAAGCCTGTTACTTGCACCCGATAGTTCGGCCCCAGAGCTCACAAAATATGGTCCACCAAATTTGTCTCGCTCACTTTCTCAACAGAACACTAGATTTTGATATTCTCGTGCTTTCTGTCTCATACAAGGTATACTTAACAAGGTAGACGCACTCGCTCTCTTGACAACTTGTTAAATTTCAGTCGGTAAGCAACCCCTGTGAGCAACGCAGCTTCGCGAACAAATTTTCTGCGCTCTACAGCAGCGATTGTCAACAAGAGCGGGGCCAAAAAAGTCAGAGTCTAATCGCTTCAAACTCTGGCAAGCGGTTGACTGAATTCTGCTCGCTTGGTCTCAGTTTCGGTATGCGTTTGGTTCCTGTACGTGTAAATAGCGAAAAGTCTTTGCCCCCGGGGGGGAAACCAAAGACCATCGCTGTACAGAAGCTACAGTAGGGGAAGATGGGCGGTTGTGAGGCCACACGAAGGAAAAAACACAAAAAAAATTAAAACTTTTTGTTTATGTCAAGTGTCTCTCTTCTTATTCGGGGTGCCACGGAAATCTCTAGATATCTTGCCGACGGTTTGTTTGTAAATCACTCGAAAAATTCGTCGGTGCCACAGAACTTCGAGATTTCACTTTCTTACTAGAAAATCCAGTTAGAACACCAAATGTTCCAATTGAAGTTCCATCTCTAAAAACAGGGCTGAATCCTTTTAGTTAGTTTTTAAGTTATTGGTTAAATTGGTGTTTAAATGAATTTTTTTGATTGTGTCATATGTTTTTTGATGTATTTTTAAATTATGAATTAAATTTAAGTCATATTCTCCATAAATATAAATCAAAATTTTAAAATTTGTTGGCGCCAAGCATGAGGGATAACTTGCAGCCCTTAATCCGCTGCCTTTCAAGTAGATGGCGCCAAATCTCCTAACACGGGAGGTTTGAAACCAACCAATAGAAATTTCTGTGGCACCTAAGAATTGGAATTCGGTTGGAATTTGGTTGGAAGAGGTTTCTGTGGCACCCCCGATTACCTAACTTTTGACAAGCAACCTATCAGTCAACACGTTCTTTATGTTTGTGCACCAAAGCGCGATTTTTATACACTTGAGAAGTGTAGAATAATTTTGCCCAGAAGTTTGCAACGCATAGAAGGAATCATTTCCGACCACATAAAGTATATATATTCTTGATCAGCATGACGAGCTGAGTCGATTAAGCTTTGTCTGTCCGTCTGTCTGTTTCTACGCGAACTAGTCCCTCAGTTTTGGAGCTATCGAGCTAAAACTTTGCACAGAGTCTTCTTTTGACTGCACGCTGCTAATATGTCGGAACCGACCGGATCGGATGACTACTTCTTGTAGCTGTCATACAAATGTTCGTTCGAAAAATGGGTTTTAGTGAGAAAAACTGGTTTGTTCTCAATATTATCGCTCTCAAACACGGTCATGGGTAATATTGAATGTTTTTAAGCTGATTTGGCGAAGTTTGGTCGAAGTCGCTTACCGTTGTGACAAGCTATTTCAAGTGTATCAAAACTCCGGAACAGACGAAGTTAGCTTTGCCTTTCTCGTTTTTTATGAAGGAAAAATCTTTGGTCAATTGCCTTTTTGATAGGCAACAAGCTGGTCTGACCCTCAATCATAATTTTAAAAAATTTTTTACCATTTTTTTTGGTTAAGCACGGTACGGAGTACTCAAAAATGCGCTCGCAAACGAAAAACTCCATATACACGCAAAACGTTTGACGTCAAACGTTTTACGGTGTGTACGCAGAGAAACGAAAAGTCGACCCACACGAACATCGAACTCGAACGTCGAACTCTGAACTTGTGTGTGTGAACTTGAGCCTTTTTTGGGCGCCCATAGTAATTAAATTTATTTATTTGTACGCTCAGAAGGAAAAAAAATGTAGGGTAAGCGTCATGAGGAGGAAAACTTGCGCTGTACATATTTGATTAATCTTGCACGCCACAAGGTTCGTAGTCGTAACGTCCCGAAAGGGGCAAGATCACGAGAGACATCATTAAGGGCCTGACAACTATGCGGACCCCAGTCCTTACCCCCTGAACCAAGCTTGGGTCTTGCTGAATCTCGACGTGGAGTTCTGTACCAACCGGTTGAGATCAGCAGAGTTTTTAGTTGGACGTTGCACCTTGCCATGGGAGAATCGTCACGTCCGACAGTTTGCTTTTCAAATGGGTATCTGGGAGACTCCGGTCTCCTGGGCGCGCTACTCTGGAACCTCCAGCCATCAATCATCAATTTTTATGAACAAATCGCTTCTAAAAACCGTAAAAAAAAAAAAAAAAAAAAAACAAAAAAAAAAAAAAAAAAAAAATAAATTATTTTGGCGAAGTTATATTTGAACAACAAAACTGTGATCACAACCGCCCTATCTTCCCCTACAGAAATTCTTCACTCTCTTGGTATCGCTCTCTTTGACAGAAATAAAAGAAGATGTGAGAGAGCGAGTGCGGTTACCTTGTTAAGTATATCTTGCCTTGGTGTACAAGGAGTAAAATCTGTTAAATACTTCCATATTTCTCCATCAGATTGCTAAGCGAAGACCTAACAACTGCACCCCGGAAAACATACGTTCTACGCTTACTTGCCCTTCTCAATTGTGACCACCATCTAAGTACATCTTCTTCATTTGAAAAAGTTTAAGGCTCAGGCAAATGTATGATGATTGATGCTGTTATAGGCAACAACAATCAAGAATCAACTGTGTCAACATTCTGATTTGGCCTTCTACAAAGGCTGAAAAACAACATGCGCATACACACTTACAGTTTACTCTCTGAACAGCAAAGAGCACATTGAGAAAAGTCAGAGGTACAATGTCATTTCGTTTCACCTTTCAAATGGGAAACACGTTTCGATTATCCCAACTATTCAAATTTGGTGGTATATGGTGTCAATGGTTCTCCATTCTGTGGCTACGAGTCGGGGCGGTTTGGGCTTGAATGCCTTACTTTTTGATCTTCAGAAGTTGGAAAATCCCTTAGCCGCTTAATGCATAACCGATCTTAGATATACAGATTTCTGTTTGCTCACCTGTTGGCATGTTCGGCGGGCGACGCTCGACTGGAATACTCGGCCCGTCCACGCGGTGTGGGTGGCTCCTTTTCATAGTTGGCGTATACCGAGGAGCCGCTCACACCGCTCACACTATTCCGCGGTGAGGGTGACTCCTTGTCGGAGCCCGCGCCACCGCCTGCACTGCTGCTGCCACGCGACACATTCCGTTGCTGTTGGCCCTGCATCTGCTGCGAGGTGATGTAATCGTGCATCACTATTTGACGTGTGGAGAGCACTGGTGGCTCCACCACACCGCCAAAGGGTGAACGGGCGTAGGGTGAGCCCACGCCATAGGGTTGTGGGGGTGCCTGCGGCGAGGATTGCTGTGGCGGTGGCAATTGGCCGGGTGGAGCGGGTCCACTGCCGCCTTGGGCGGGACTGTGACGCTGTGAGCTCTTGTAGAAATCATAGGCGGCCCGTTTGCTCTCCAAGTGATGCGGCGGCAGATGCAGGGGTGTTCCCTGGGTAATGGAGCCGTGTTTGCCAGTGTCGCTGCAGACACCCGGCGGTGTTTGGCGCACCAGATTCTCAAATTTGGGACTCAACATGGAGGAGGAGGAGGTGGCATGGACTATGATCTGCTGTTGGGCACTGTTGGCGGGCGTGCCGTGGGTAATGGAGCCGCTCTTGACCAGCAGCTGCTGCTGTTGTTGTTGCTGCTGCTGCTGGGAAGGTGACGGGGCCTGTCCGTGCGAGGGATGAGGGGCATGCAGATGCTGAACCTGCTGCTGCTGCTGCTGTTGTTGCTGTGGACTCAACTTGGGCGGCACCTTCGACACTCGTGTCGGTGGCGGCGGTTGGGGCTGAGCCGAGGGCGGCGGTTGGGCACGCGGCGGCAATTGGCTTTGACCCAGGGACATGGATACAGGTACTGGTTGGACGTAGAGCGAACCGGGTGGAGGGGCCGCGCCTCCTGTGGCCTTCAGCACACCATGCTGTGGATATAGATACGAGGAGCTGGGAGCGGTAAGGGTGGGCATGGGCACGGCCTCACCACGACCATACATGGGCGAGGAGCGCACAATGTGCTTCATGGGCGGCACCACATGATGACGGTCCGAGCTGCTGCCGCCCCCCACACCACCTGCTGACCCACCACCGCTGCCCGTGTGCGGCGAGTGGCCATCTCGCGGTGGCTTCTTAATGCTTAGGTCCAGAGTTTGGGGTTCCGCCTCGGCTTGCACCACCACACGCTGTGGCGGATGCGATGAGGGCGGCGGCGGCGGAGCATGGCTGGCCGGCACATTGTAGATGATCGTCTCCGGGGGTGTGGGAGTGGAGGTGCTCTTCACAGACACGCCCTTGACCACGGGTGTAATTGTGGCCTTGTCGCCCTGCAGCAGGCCAGGATGTGTCAGATGACCACCGGCCGAGGGGCCACCCACACCCACCACCAGATGCGAGTTCACCACCGAGAGAGTGGCCAGATTGTCGCTGGAGATGCTGCCATTGCCACTGCTAGGCGGAGGGGGAGGATTGCCTGAGGTCGGTGGACGAGACAGGCTCATCTTGGGCTGCTGCACTGCATGTGGTGGTAGACCTGCTGAAGTGGGCGGTGGTGGAGCTTGCTTAAGCAGGGTGGACGCACTGCCATCCTGACGGTATTCCCGGACTATGGTCAGCTCCTTGCGGTCCAGGTTGTTGGGTGGAGGCGGCTGCTGCTGCTGCTGAGCGGACGACTGACTGGTTGGTACTGTTCCGCTGGAGGCCTGTTGCTTGGGCTGTGGACCCTTCTGCTTGAGCTGCCTCTCAATCACAGAGAATACGCAATCCTGGACATTGTTGACGGCCTCCCGCCGCAGACCCATGCCCACTCCAGCCGGTCCGTTGGCCGATTGCGGTTGCGGTTGCTGTTGCTGGTTACCCAGGGACATGCTCACTCCGGTGGCCGCATTGGGCGGCGGCAGTCCCGCCACATTGTTGTGACCATGCGAATGCCCATGGGCATGACCATGTCCGCTGGCATTGAACAGCACCTTGGGACTTTGTCGATTGGCCGGCGAATTCTCGTTCTCCTCGTCGGCCGTCTCTGTGGCCGAGGAATCATACTCCTCGCTGGTCTTTTGCTTTTTGGGCGCCTGACCAGCTGGCGGCAGGAGACGTTCCCCGTCCGCCGCCGACGTTTTGACACTCATTCGCGTGGGCGTAATGGTCAGAGCTGCTCCCGATGCATCCGCCACACTGCGGGGTTGAACTGGTGGCTTCTGCTGCTGGATAACGACAGGAGGCGGCGGTTGCGGTTGTTTGGCGGACAAAGTGAGCGCCTTGTGACGTTGCAGATTCTCGGGACTCTCCACGGAGGCCGTGTCCGAGCCACCCGGTTCACGCTCATCGCACGAGGAGGTACTCACATCCGTTTCATCACCATCGCTGCCGCGACCCAAACCTGCGGCGCCTCCCCGACGCTCATCATCCGTGAGATTCAGCTGCGGATCCAGTTTCCGGCGTATGCGCATCAAACAGGCGGAACAGCAGCGTGTGGCATGCGGCGGTATTTGGAATTCGGCCATCACCGGATCGCGCAGTTCCGGGGACAGTTCGAACAAACGTGACGGTATGTTGCGCAAACGCTGGGCCCGATCCTTGGGATTGGGACATGTGGGCAGCGGGCAATTCGGATAGCGATTCCTTACCGATTTGCACTGGCAGCTGTTGCAGACGCGAGCACCCGCCGGTATCGTCTCATCTGGGATGCCGTACTGCTGGCCACGTCCCTTCTTGAGGGGACGGGTGCGTGGACAAGCCTCCGCTTTGCATACAAAGCAACCGGCCAGTTTGTCTGCAACGAGAGAAGAGAGAGAGAGAGAGAGTGAGATGGTGGGCGGAGGGTAAGCAAAAGTTAAGCAAACACATTAAAAACTGCGATTTAATTAAAGGAGAATACGGCAAACTCTGGTCAGGACGGACGGGGGGTGGAAGCAGGATTCTGCTTTCATTAAGCCACTTAACAAATAATGAGCAGCGGTCAGGTCCAATTGAATATTTTAAAATGCTCTCGCTGTCTGCCTGCACAGGGTGAGCGATGGATGGATGATGCCTGGACGGGTGGTGGATGAGTGAAAATAAGGGTATAAAACTCCTGTGAAGAATCATAAACAGCTCAGAGTACAGCACTTCCTTGGAGTACATTAATGAAGGGACTGGAAGAAGTGCAAAATTTTAGGACTTTTAAGACTAGGAACAAAGCCTGGGAGAAGTCTTTGAGAAGCCTAGAAGAAGTTTAGGAAAAATCTAGAATCCTAGGAGGAACCTTAAAAAAGACCTCGGAGAAGTTAAAGAGAAGCCTAGAAGAAACTAGAATCTTAGGAGGAACCTTAAAAAAGCCTCGAAGAAGTTAAAGAGAAACCTAGAAGAAGTCCATGAGAAGTTTTGGAGAAGTCTAGAAGCAGCCTTGAAGATGATTAGGAGAAGTCTAGAAGAAGCCTCGAAGAAGTTTAGGAGAAGTCTAAGAGAGGTCCAGCAGAAGCCTGGGAGATGCCTAGAAAAAGTCTCAGAGAAGTTTAGAAGAAGCCTAAAAGAAGCATAGAAGGAGGCTAGGAGAAGCCTCGGAGTAGCCCAGGACAAGTTTACGAGAAGCCTAGAAGAAATCTAGGAGAAGTCTAGACGCCTGAAAGAAGTTCACAGAAGTTTAAGAAAAGCCTAGAAAAAGTCCAGGAGAAGCCTCGGGGAAGTCTAGGAGAAGTCTTGAAGAAGCTTGGCAGAAGTTTAAGAGAAGACTAAAAGATGTCCAGGAGAAGCCTGGGAAATGACTGGAAGAAGTCTCAGAGAAGTTAAAGAGAAACCTAAAGGGAGTCCAGGAGAAGCCTTGGAGTAGCCTAGGAGAAGTTTACGAGAAGCCTAGCTGTAGTCTAGAAGCCTTAGAGAAATTTAAGATAAGCCTAGAAGAAGACTAGGAGAAGTTCAGAAGAAGCCTCGGAGAAGCCCAGGAGAAGTCTTGAAGAAGCCTCAGAGAAGTTTCAAAGAAGACTAGAAGTAGTCTAGGAGAAGCTAAAGACTAGAAGATGTCCAGGAGAAGCCTGGGAGATGCCTGGAAGAAGTCTCAGAGAAGTTAAAGAGAAACCTAAAGGGAGTCCAGGAGAAGCCTCGGAGTAGCCTAGGAGAAGATTAAGAGAGGAGTTTCAGAGAAGACAAGAAGTAGTCTAGGAGAAGTTAAAGACTAAAAGATGTCCAGGAGAACCATGGGAGATGTCTGGAAGAAGTCTTAGAGAAGTTAAAGAGAAACTAAAGGGAGTCCAGAAGAAGCCTTGGAGTAGCCTAGGAGAAGATTAAGAGAGGAGTCTAGAAGAAGTCTATAAGCCTTGGAGTAGTTTAAAATAAGCCTAAAAGAAGACTAGGACAAGTCCAGAAGAAGCCTCGGAGAACCCCAAGCGCAGTCTAGAAGGCCAGGAGAACTTGAAGAGAAGCCAGAAGAACTCCTGGAGAAGTCTAGAAAAAGCCTACAAGAAGTTTTGAAGACGTTTAAAAGAAGACTAGGGGAGATGCCTGAAAGAAGTCTAGGAGAAGTCTTAAAGAAACCCAAAAGCAGTTTCGAAGAAGTTTAAGAGAAGCCAAGAAGAAGACTAAGAGAAAGAAAAGCCTGGAAGAAGCTTAGAAGAAGACTGGGTGTTAGGGTTGTCAATATTTTATTGATAAGTCGATGTATCGATATTTTGGTTGGAGGATTAGGGTGTGCCGATATAGGCGTACATCGATATTTTTATAAACGATTTATCAAAAAAAAAAATACTATGATACTTGCAGGAGCAAATTGCCATAACAAGACTGTCGACTTTGTTCTGAAAAACCGTATAGAAAAAACCAAATCTCAGGGAAATTTCGCCCAGAAACCATGGGTCTAAAAAGAATTTCTCTATTCAACTTGATCCAGGTGCAGTATTTCGCCATAGATTTTCCTCTCTTAAACGTTATTTCTTTGTAGAAGTGCGATTTCAAAGTTGAAATAAATAAAAAGCGTTTTTCAGTCCTGTTGGAAAAAGACAAAATCCTTAAATGTCTTTATTATTTGAGGTCGATTTGCGCGGGCAATTAACTCATTTTAGACCCCTGGTTTTTTTTGGTGAGATTTTCTCACATTTCTTATTTTCTTTGCAGACGTGCGATTTTTAAGTAGAATAAATAAAAAATGATATATCAGAAAATTACAACTTTAAATCGCCTTAAAGAACTAATCACACTCGATCTGGCTACAGCAATACGGTGTCAGCGTTGGAATCAAATTAAAAATAACGACATGAACCCAATATATTTTGGATATACTTAAAGGTTAGTACCAATCAGAACGGAAAGCATCCGCAAGCAAACCTAGTGTAGACATACAGCAGCAGAGAATGACAAGGGAACAACATTATCCAGTGGTTTTTTTTAACTTTTATGTCAAAGCCCTATTGGTAAAGAGCAACAGATGGAATAAATTTGTCACTTGATATGTAAAATACTTTACATGAAAAGAAACAATTTTGAACAGCTTTGAAATCAGAACAATCTGGAACAGCAGCCTTACTTATACGAAATTTTGAGTAAGGGTTTTTTAAGAAAATGAAAATCTCACTATTAATGCACTTTGATGTGTAAATGTGTACATTTTAGTTTCAGAAAACAAAGTCATTTAAATCCTAAAGTTATCCCATTGGAAAGATAAGTTATAACGGACATTAGTAGTCTTTAAAATGATTCAGTTTTCTGAAGCTTTAGAAAACGACAATATATCGAAGTTTTTTGCACCAGATAAATGAAATATCGATATTCAAATTGATTGATATGGATACTTTGAGAAATATCGACAACTTTACCTGGGAGGCCATACCATCTTCTCACTTTTCCCATTCTAATTCAAATCTGACCTCAGTAACGTGAAGTTTAAAGCATTTAATGATGCTCATATGCCCATATGCTACAGAGCATATGGTTATACAACTTGTTTATGAACTCTTATTGCTCATTATCAAAGCTCGAAGAGTTAAGTTAAGCGAACAGATGTTCTTAATTTAGAACAGTGGTGCCCAAAAGGCCAATAGCCCATCCCATGGGATAGGAACTCATAATTCTGCCCGCGTCGCAGCAGACACACGCATAGAGAGAGAGAGAGAGAGAGAAGAATACGTGTGTTCTATAAATAGCAAGTTCGGCGTCTGGCTCTCTCACGACGCGAGCTTTCGTCTTTTTGTTCTCTCACAAGGCATTTGTTCGTATGCTTGTTGCTCATGTTTGACGTTAAGACGTTTTACTTTGTGTTTCGCTGCTACGCACACAAGCGCAAAGCTTGATAATGTGAGTTTGAGCACCACTGATTTAGAAGTATTTTATAACATTTGATTTATAATATAAGGTCCCCCGCACACAGACCGCAGAGCTGAGCAGAGCTAACGAATTCTACATACAAAGTTCTCTGCTCAGCTAAGCTGTTAGTGTGCGGGCTCGCTATGTGCTCTGTGCGTTTGATTTTCCAAAGCTAATATGCTACTCTCCGCTCCGCTGTCTGTGTGCGGTGGGCCTTACAGTCTACCATAAACTGAGGGTGAAAATATTTTATTTAATTAATTTTTGTAATATCCCAAATGAGTCACAGAACCAGAATTCAAAGATCGTAATTGTTTTCCATTTAACTTTCAACTTTCAATCAAATCCTTAAGGTACTCTGTAATGGACACACTTGGCCCTCAGGGGCCAAACACAATTTTCTATTCACAACGACACGAAGCGAACGGATGTCAAGCAAATAGCTGTTTAGTAGCTGACCAGCGGTCGATGAAGTAGTTTAGAGTTGGTTTGAGTTCACCTAGCCTTCTCTGAAGTATCAAAAAATATGATTCAATATCTTTTTGTTTGTCTGCAAAAAATTCCCCAGTCTCAATTGAATAAATAGATGAATCAGTGATAGATTCTCCTCAAATGGAATACAGTTTAGTGAACAAAATTCTAAGGATCACTAATAGAATAGTGTTGTCTTTGGGGTTTTCTATAATTTATGTTACGAAAATTAAAAGATCTACTTTGCTAGAATAAAGTAAAATATAAATTGATGGAGAAAATTCCAAGCTTTTAGTACAACAAGGACCCATTACGCCCTGAATTTGGCGGTTGCTACTTTTTGGTTAGGAAATTTCTGCCGACTGGTATAATTGTTATGAGCTTATAGGTATCTTAGAGCTGAAAATTCAAGCACAAATCTAAGGGTATTTAAAGCCGTCGGTCTGTGTGAGTGAATAATACACAAATCTAAAACCAAGGCCAGTCAATTTCTGCCTTCCCCCCCCCCCTCCCCCGCTGCTGCTGCTCAACTGTTGCAATCTTTTTTGCTTTGCTGTTTGTCTTAGTTTTTGTTTTGCCATTTAATATTTTTACAATTTTAATGATATGCAAATAGACAGCGGCCAGCGAGAGAGAGACAGAGACAGAGAGAGAGCGATACAACAATGTGGCATTTAACCAAAATCAATGTAATTAAAATAAACGCAAATACGAGAGGGGAGTTGCAAGTAGAATCAATCAGCGTTTAAATGTCATGAATGCTGACCAAACTTCTCCCTCTCCTCCTCCCCCTCCAGCGTCTCTCGGTGGAATATGAAAATACATCAAAGTAGCCAGCAATGGCCTCAATCCTCCATCCACTGGGAAAAATGCGACAAGAGTGGAAGCGTTTAAATTTTAATAAACCACTCATTTTCATTTCGATTGTCGCCAGAGACAGAGACAGAGACGGAGACAGAGATGGAGAGCGCCAAAAAGTAGGCAACACCCTGGGCCGAAAGGTAAATATTCAAACGCAATTATAAATGGCAAACTCAATAAAAATTGCAAAATAAATATTTAATATTAATAACACTAACAACCAAAATGCAACAGCAGCAACTCAAATAAATTAATTAATCAAAAAGCCAAATGAATGAGGGAACCCTCCCAGGCCAGAAAGCTCTTCGGTCGCTTTTTTTTTGTATTATTTAATTTTGATTTTAAAAATTTATGTAAATATTTTATGCCACGCCAGCAAGCAGCAATACGTATTTCTGATTTCCCTGATTTTACTTTTCTTTTTTTTTTTTTTTTTTTGGTTATTGTGTCCAAAAATACTCGCGCGGTCAGTTTGGCTTTCCAACGAAAAAAAAAAATGGCTGAAATATATAAAAAATATTGATTTTTTGTTAAACCACTTTAATTTGTATGCAACTTGATAAATTCTTAAGAGTTTTTACAGCTGCAGCAGAAGAAGAGAACAGAAATTCAATTGAATTAAGACTCAAGTCTCTAGGAATGTTCTATCAAATTTTTGTTTAGTGCAGAGGAGTCCTTCGCGTTCCTATCTTCTGTCGACACACCGACAGTATAAGAGCTTATACTGCTCTCTTTTGCAACCACAAACAAGTGCTAAATGAGCGTGGCTAAACACACACACGTAACGCCTAAATAAGCATGTGTGTTTTGATGACCTGTCTCTTTTATTTGGTTAACAAAATGAAGTCTCATAGTTTAGGAAGAAGTGTAAAGTAGGCAAAAGGAGAAACTTTGAAATTCTCAAGACCATTTGGAGTTACTAATTTACTAAATTTGGCAATCAGTATCAATTAGAGTTCATTGCTACCCGACATCTGTTAATCAATCTGACCTTTAAAATTCTTCAAAACTTTCGAGCTGAGCATTGAGTCTAAGGATTGGTCAGCGGACTGGTTCATAGGCTTATCGAACCTAGGTTCATGGCTTCTAAGGCTTTTACAATATATTTCTTCTTCGTTTTGAAATCAGATTCAGAGCTCGCAAATCGACAATTATGAAGATTACCCGAGAATTATCTGGTAGGTTATCTGGATCCAGCTGCAATGGTTTGAGGTCACCCAGCTGTATCTCGCGGATGATCTTGTTTAGCTTGCGTTGATCCGAATCCGTATCTATAACTATAAAAGAGTTCAACCTGACTGACTCACTGACTGGTGACTGCCGCACAGCCTAAACCATAAAAGATAGGAATTTGAGTTTTTCACAGTAGTTTTATCTTATGCTGAAAGTGAGTACTAAGATCGGATTTTGGTAAATGTTTTCGCGGAAAACTGTTGTATGAAACTTTTTTGTTGTACATCCGATCAAGTTCAAACTCATTTTCAAAGATCTATATGAAATTTCAACAATAACTGCATACCACACGAAAAACTATTTTTTATCTGTTTGGCTCGAAACTCGGTTTGCAAGGAAATTAAGTAAATAAATTGAGATGTGATTTTCCGGTCTTAGAAAAGTTGACCTAACGGTCGGAAAATTCCTAAAAAAAACTGTGTATGCAAAAAAAAAATTTTACCCGACTGATTTGAAACGCTGTTTGTAAGAATAGAATACGAAATAATTTGAAATGTAATTTTCGAATGTAGGAAATCCGCCCCCAGGCGTGAAAATGCCTGGAAAATTCTACATGCAACAAAACTATTTTTTATTTGATTGATTTGAAATTCGCTTTGTAGTGATAAAATTCGATTTCATTTGTGATTTTATTTTTTGATGTGGAAATACCGCCGGGATGCCCACTAGGAAATGGGAGGGAAGTGGGTGGGAATTGGAGGGAAAACCCAGCAACAAAGTCCTAACGGAGAAAGGCGTTGATTTCAAGCCTATGAATGTAAGAATCGATTTCTGATCCCTACGGGGGACACAACTTTTAAAAATATTTTCAAATTCGGCAAATATTTGACTCTTCACGATTAAATTCAAACTGATTCTTTTATTGGTTCTATACTGTTGAAGGCGCAGCGAAGCGCGACGGGGTATATGCTAGTATTCTGATATGAAAGCTGTTTTGACCGTGGTGGTTCTCGGATGATGTCTGCAATAAGGCACTGGACCTCCAAGTTTCCAAGAATGAGATTACCAGGTGGTACTTGAATACCAGACACAACGAATTTTGATTCCATTTGAATGAAGTATAAGTCCGGCTGTTCTTTGCAGAACATTTTAAGAATTTATGTACATGATATTATTTAAATTTAGAAAGATTTACCCACAAAATTCGTTTCTTCTACTAACTGCACTAAACCCTTCCAGTTAGTATCGCTCGCATCATTTAAAATATCTATGACCTGATTCGGACTTGATTAAAATATAGTACTCTGTGTTCTCTTAGTATAGGACATCTGCCCAGGAAATGGTTGATGTTCTCTATTTCATTTGTATTGTACAATTTGCATTTATTTGTCCGTCTTGTATGTAGTAGGAAAGAAGAGAGAACAGACAGTCTTGCTACTTCCTTACTCTCAACTACTATTCCCCAGCGGCGCAGAGCTCAACCTGTTCTGTGGAAAATATGCATTACGCCTGTGGAAAAAGTAATGCAATACAATCGCTGCATTTCGTTAGAGAGATAGTAATCGAAAACAAACAGACTGCGAACATTGTGCATTACAATTTTAAAAATAATGTACACATTCGTAATGGGAAGTTCGGCTCTGGCTTACATCCTTAATACCTAGTAATGCAGGTTGTCGGCAGCCCGTTTACAAAGCGGCCATGCATATGGCAAAGTAATGCAGATTGTATGGGAGTATTTCCTTCACACTGATGGCAAAGTAACGCAGGAGTAACCCAGTCAGATAGAGGAAGTTGCTTTACTTCAGGCGAATTCGAAGAATTTATGACTGGGTGCAATAGGGGGGGGGATGCTGGGAGGGGGGGAAAAGGGATTAAAAGAGAAGAAGGAGGTGAAATAGAGTAGAGAAGAAGAGGAGTGGGAGGGAAACAAGGGAGATTTATGGTGAAGAATGCACAGGAGTATCAAGGAAGCTAAAACCTAAGCACAAAGGACCATACATGATAGACAGGGTTCACAAAAACGATAGATTCCTTATAAAAGATGTAGAAGGTTCTCAATTAGCTTGCAATCCATACCAGGGTGTTTGGAGTGGTCAAAATATCAAACACTGGATAGGAAATAAGACTAGTGGTATGTTAAGTTAATATAAGTAATTGTAATGATAAAATGATAATGTAAAATTGTAAAATTGCAAGATCAGGAGATCTAATGGTCAGGACCGGCCGAGTTGTAGTAGGAAAGGAGAGAGAACATAGACAGTCTCGCTACTTTCTTACTCTCAACTACTATTCGTTATACATATACTCTCAGAGAGCGAGAGAACAACCAAAGTGGAGCGAATGGCTGCTCAAGGAGACAGTTGAATAAAACGTTTGAGTCAGTCGTCGATCTGCAGTTATAAGTGAAACATCAATACGCAATAAAGACCTTTGTATTTTTATTTGAACATCTAACGACTTTTGTTATCCAACCGATCATCCATTCCTGACAGATATTATGTCACTTTTTGCACTTAAAGATCCATGATACTGCCCTAGTATCCACTTGTGCGTATTTTTTTTTGCCAACTGTTTGGTCGAGCTCTTTGTAGATTCCCCAAGAATATATTTCAGGTTCCAATTATCACTTTTATTTATGGTTGAAAAAGCTACCGACACGAGGTTTCTTAGAAGAGTTATTGATATCGATATGAAAATAGATAAAGGCTATCGATATTTGAGATGGGAGACTGCCACAACACTTTGGAAGTCAACTCTCGACAAAACGGTCAGTGAAAGACACGAGTGTGTGTGTGTGTAGATAAAGTATTAATCGCCATGTGGCGCCACACGAACACTGGCCACTGTGGCTTCACACCAGCTCTGTAATAGTCGAGCCTATGCCCAAATATGTGTAAATACTCAAAATCATATTTTTTTTTCATCATTAATTGAAAGTGGCATAAAACAAACACTGCGAAAACAAAATAGATAATATTCCAATTGCCTTTAAACTAATTCAATCAGCATTATTTTTTTTCCAATTTCTTCTTCTCGTTGTTGACCATCACATCATCATCATCATCCGTCGTCGTCGTCTCTTTGCATTTCGATCAATTTTATTAATAATTCAATCAGTCAAAAAATTATTTGAAACGCCCCAAAGGAAAACAAAAAAGTTTTCCTCGCTGACTGCCTTATTTCTACTTTGATTTTGCAGCGAGTCAAGATGAAACGCAGCAGAGTAGCAGCCGCCGCCCAGCCCACGATGTGAAACCAGAAATGTCGAGCGCTATTTGCACAGCTTCACAAAAAAAAAAAAAACATGAAGAAAATAAAGCGAAAAACCGAAAGTAAATCAAAACGACAAACAAAACAAAACGAGACGCCAAAGGAGAAAAAAAATGAAATAATTCCATTAGTACAATTTCTTTTGCAAGTACAAAGAGTAAATATTGGGGCCTGGGTTGTGCGTGTGTGCGTGTGTGTAGGCCTAATGTTGACCTACTAAGTAACTCATGATATTTATGCAATTAAATTTGACCATTTTGCAAATAGAAATTAACCTCGTCGTCTCCATGGAGAGAGAACACACTCTGCTGTAGCAGCAGAAAATTTGTGCACAAGTTACCAAAAATTTATTTAACTTTCAATTAGACAATTGAAAACAAAGGACGATGATGACCAAATTCTTATTCCTATAATAAAGCAAAAACATTCAATCAAAACATTTAACAACAACAAATACCCACAATGGCGCAGCCAATTAAAAAATATACCCAGAGACAAATGGGGAGGGACGGGAAGGGGGAAGGAAGGACACGTAGACCAACCGCTAATTAGCACCATGGGGAATTTGTGTTGGCGCTGAAAAACTTGCGTAAGCGAAAGCAGCAGCAGCAGCAGCAGCAAGAGGTTTGCCAACTTGTGTGCAAACATCAAAGAGGATGAAGGAAGCCCACCAGCAGTCAGATGGGCGAACAGAAGCAAATGGCAAGGAATTATATGCACATAAATGCCAGGATGACGTTGACGACGACGACTTTAACACATGTTCGAGTGATGAGGTGGCAGAGGGAGTAAAGTGAGCTTTGGCATATAATTGTAAATACAGTTAATATGAACACAGCAGCAGCAGGCAGGCAGGCACAGTCAGCAGCATCAGCAGCCGCCACTTTTAATTTACGAAATGGTGTTGATTTAACAGCAGCGCAGCTCCAAGGGCGAAGTGGGTGGCAGTGACACAACAGAGAGGGAGGGAAGTAAAGGCACAGCCCGTCCAGCACAAAGAAACTGGAAAAATCTGGCCAATTGTGGCCGCCATTTCACTGGCTTTCTTATATTTAAAATTTCCGTTCGTTTCGTTTTTAT
Source organism: Lordiphosa stackelbergi (assembly GCA_018904235.1). NCBI lineage: Eukaryota > Metazoa > Arthropoda > Insecta > Diptera > Drosophilidae > Lordiphosa > Lordiphosa stackelbergi. Next base: position 45,466 of record JAEIFU010001139.1, on the reverse strand, counting down.
TTTTTTTTATTCTTTGGTAAACGATTTTCTCTGATTAATAAAACTTACACACACACACACACAGGAGTAAAATGTGCGCCAGCGATAATCAAAAGGGTGTGCAATTTTAATTGAGCAATTTAATTACATATGTAAGCAAAGGAAACGTTGCCAATGGTAGAGTGAGTGAGAGGGCAATATGGAGCAGTGGGGCTGCTGCTTCTGCTGCTGCACACATAATTAGCAAGCAAGCAGCTGCCACTCGGCGGTGTCTGTGTGTCTGTTTGTGTTGACTTTTTGGCTACTTTTTGTTTTTTGTGTTTTTGGTTTTTGGTTTGGTTTAAGTTCGTAATTAGTTTAGCAGCGCCTGCAAATAGGCAACAGTTTTTTGCCACTTCATTGCATTCGGCCGAATTCATGATTGATTCCTGAAATACTTTTATAAATTAACAAAGTGTACAAGATGCTTAGTTTAAGATCTTTTTCGAAATCTCAAGCTCTCTTAATGTTATATTAATCAGCAAGGGCACTCAAAAGAGAAAACTAACAGGGAGCAAAAATACCAGCAACAAGATCACTTGCTGCAGTGTTCTTTTATTTTTTCAGGAAGTCTTGTTCATTGTGCTGATCCATAGATAAATGATGATGTTTCACCCACCCAGATAACACCAAGGTGAGATCCAAAAGATCCCACCCAGATCCCTCCCACATCCCAACCAGATCCCTCCCAGATTTCACACCGATCTTACCCAGATTCCACACAGATTCTACTCAGATCCCATCCAGATCCCTCCCAGAACCCACCCAGATCCCACCTAGATTCTACCCAGATCTCATCCAGTTCCCACTTAGATCCCAACTAGATCCCCTCAGATTCTACCCAGATTCCACTTAGATCCCGACCAGATCCCGCTCAGATCCCACCAAGATCCCACCCAGATCTTTCCCAAAATCAACCCAGTTGCCCCTCTTCAGCATCTTTCCTTCCTCTTCGGTTCCCCCTCTGCCAATCCTCTTGTGTGTGTGTTTGCCGGGACACTCCACAAAACAACAACACAAACTATGAATGACGTCAGCGTCACGTGACGTTGAAATCAAATTGTACTCCTACTAAAATCTTCCACCGAAATAAAAAAGATGTTTCACATTAAAAAACAAGTGAGAAAGTCGGCCAAGCCCCACTATATTTATACTCTGTACCTAGAGTAGGGAGCTAAGGATGCTGGCTGCTGCGCTCATCTCTAAGTATCTCTCTCTCTCTGCCTCTCTCTATCCCTCTCTCTCTCTCTATGATTGTGCGGCTTTGTTTGTGGATGGGTGGGAGGGGGTGGCGGTGGCGATAAACTTATTTGCTTAAAACTTAAAACTTCGGCAAATCGATACATATTGCTATTGACTAACTATCTCTAGAAGGTACGAATCATCTAAAGCGTAGTATACACTTCCACCAAAGACTTGCCAAAACAAAAATACCAAAAGTGACAATTCTTTTGTTGTGGGACAGTGTGACCAGATTGTCAGATGTATGCATGTAATATGGCCACATTGCCTAGAGCGTTGTTTTTGGTTTGATTTTAAATTATAAGTTTCACAATCAATAAATACAAATGATTAACATGCGTTCTTCACGGCCCACCCCTGGCTACGGGGCCTGATGAGCAGGTATGATACTTTAGTAATGATTAAATTCATAATTATTACCCAGTTTAAATTTGGTTCAAGTCTCACGATGTTTTGTAGCTTGCTTTAAAAATTGCGCTCAATCATTGATGGGAAAATTATTCAAATTTCATCCGATTACGCATATTTGTGTATCGACAATATGCGATACCTCTTGAAATAATTAAAATTAATTATTCAGGGAGCTATCGATAACGATACAGAAAATACGGATCTAGTATTTTATCGGTATTTAATTGAGACGTTTTTGTTGGAAGTGTGGCACCCCCCAAAAAAGAGACTGCCAAAGGGCTTTGGCACAAAATTTTTTGGGATTTTTGCTTATATGGAGTTTTTGTTTTGGCAAGTCTTTGGTAGAAGTGTATACTACGCTTTACTACAAAACTGTGGGCGATATGACGTTTTTCAAATTGCGGGGGGCGGGAGGGGCGTGGCCAAAATTTAAAATAAAGTTGCTGCCTAAGGAGCATTTGGCCCATACAGTCAAACTTATTCTTACCATCGGTGTTAGTTTTGTTCATCATGTAAAAAAAAAAAAAAAATTATAAATTTGGATTTATAAAAAAAAAAAAAAAATATAATTATTATAATAAATTACAATTTAAAAAATTAAAATAATAATTTATAAAATTAAATAAAAAATTATAATATGAATAAAATAAAAATAAATCAATGACCGCAAGAAAAGATAAAATCAATAAAAAAAGGGTGGGGGGGTTTCGTTGGATAATTTTTAATTGTGTTATGATATATGGCAAATCTATTGGCTATCAACACAAATCAAAAAAAAAAATAAAATACAAAAAATATATTTTTGGGTTTCTGGGGAGCTTACCATAACCATAAACAATTGTAAAATACCCCACAAAGAAATAAAAAAGAATTGGAAAGCCAATGATAAATACCGTAGCTATTGGTCGAGTCCCATGGACTTTCCTGGTCAAGCGGCGGCCCAGAGACATGCCAAGTAGCCGCGGTCTTGTTTCCGAAAGACTTCATTTGATTGGCGTACACCTAGAGGTCTGCTGCAGTGATGTTTTGCCGGTTTAGCTTCTTGTTTCATTTTCAATTATTAAACTATGTATCATCTATTCCTTCTAATTTCTTTAGTTTTGATTTTTGTTCCCGTTCTTTTCATCTTATTTCCATATTTTCTTTACTACATTTCTTTCCACCACTCTCATCTTCTCTACCTCTTCTGTCCTTCCATCCTTTCCATCTCCTTTTACATTCTGCTTTCTATTCCATTCCATCTCCGTTCCATTCCATCTCCATTCCATTCCATCTCCTTTCCATCTTCTTTCCATCTTCTTTCCATCTCCATTCCACTTTCTTACCATTCTTCTTTTCCATCTCCCCCATTCCACTGTCTTATCATTTTCTCTTTCCAACTCGTTTCGATCTGCATTCCATCTCCTTTCCATATCCATTCCATTCTCTTTTCATCTCCATTCCATCTCCTTTCCATCTTCTTTCCATCTGCATTCCATCTCCATTCCACTTTCTTACCATCTCCTTTCCTTCTTCCTTTCAATCTTCTTTTCCCTCCCCATTTCACTGTCTTATCATTTTCTTTCCATCTAGTTTCGATCTTCGCTCCATCTCCTTTCCAATAGTTCCAATCACGTTTCCATCACTTCCCATCTCCTTCATCTTATTTTCACTTTCTTACCATCTTCCTTCCTTCTTCTTTCCATCTCCCTTCCATCTTACAACTCTTTCTCCCTTATCTGCGTATCTTTCTTTCCTATCTCTTTTCTCCCTATTTATGAACCTTTTCTTCTACTTTCTTTAACTTTTCTTTTACCAGATTCTCTTTGTTCTTTTCATATCTTTAAACCAATGGTGCCCAAAATGCCAAAAGCCTATCCCATGGGATAGGAACTCATAACTCTGCCGGCGTCGCGAGAGAGAATACGTGTGTTTTATAAATAGAACGCTCGGCGGCGGGCTCCCTCACGATGAGTGCTTTCGTCTTTATCTTCTCTCATGAGGCATTTGTTCGTTTGCTTGTTGCTCATGTTTGACGTCAAGGTAAACGTCATGCAACACTGCTTTAAACTATTGTAACTCTTATTTCCCTTTTCTATCTATATCCTTTTTGTGTGTTATGTGTCTTTTCTTTATATTTTCTTTAACCTTTCTATTACTCATTTTCTTTAGCTTTTATTTTCCCATCTCGCCTTCTAGTTTTTTTTTGTCTTTCTCTCTTCTTTTCCATTTATCGCGCTTTGCCATCCTGCTGTCTTCTTTGCTTGCTGTCCCTCTTCTATCCTTCGTTTCTCTACTACTCTAGTCCTTATTTGTATTACCCTTTTTACTTTCTCCCTTCTTGAGAAGAATTCTTTTCAAGCATCTTCAATCTAAGGTTTCCCATTTTCTTACTACTCTAGTAGGGTGGCCAAAGGTAATCTGATCTACCCAAGTTAATAATTCTCTCTACGGAATTGCCTCCAGTTTCCTCCTGCCTCCTCCGCCACAATTTTAACCGGCAGCTCTCGAGTTCATTGGAAAAACGCGCGTTTCACTCCACTAAAGTTGACACATTGATGGGATTGAATGCTGCTGCTGCTGCTACTGTTACTGCCACAGTTGCTGCTGCATGAGAAGAGAGCTTACAAAATGTGGAAATGCGAGTGAGTAATTATGATTTACTAATTAGCAAACACACACACGAGCCGCAAAACTGACAAACTGCCAGGAAAGCGGCGGAATGGACGAGGCTAATGCTAATGCGTTGGCCAAACAACGAATGCAGCGCCTGAGACACACACAAAAGTCTATTAATTAGCTGCACCAGCAGCAGAGGCAGAGGCAGTTCCAGTCCCAGTCCCAGTCCCCTTCCTGCCCCTGGTTCATTGCAATCATTGCGGTGTGCTGTTGATGTTGTTAGGACGCGTGTAACGAGGATTTGCGCATCAAATTCGCTAATTGTTTTTGCTTTTGCACCTGCCTCGCCCACAACTTTGCTTCGGCAGGTCACACACACACACACACACATAGAGTGGGGGTGGCAAACAATTAGCGTAATTTCAATTTTGTTCAAAATTTCATAAACAGCGCGTGGACCGACTCCATGTGACTTGCCAGCAAACCACAGTGGCCGGTTGCGCGCTCAGTTAAGCCGCTTGCACCGTTGCATACTTTTGTGCGCTTTTTGACAGGCTCGACAAAACGTAGTAACACATCAAATTGCATTTCTCCCCCAAACATCAGCCACCCCACCCGCATCACTCCCAATTTCGTTTACTTTCCATCAGAATAATGCAGAAAGGCGCGAAAACTGACAAGGGGAAAGCGGAGCTTCTCTCACTTAAAATGCAATGAACAAATTAATAAACAACAACAACACACACAAACACACTCACACACACATGTCACCAGTTTAATTGCCTAAAGTGTGGAGCAACCCCCCCTCCTCCCTCTACGGCTGAAGCTTTCAAATTTAGTTTTTGGCGCGCTTTTTTTTTGTTTTGTTTGTTGTTTGTTTGTTCTGCGGCACACAAAAAGAATTTTTAACTAACACAAAATGGCTGTTGATTTGTACACTAAGGGGAATTGAGAGGGACAGAATGGGGAGCTGGTGGCACTGGTTGTGGGATTAGTGCGTCCCCTTGCCGAAAGTTCAATTGCAATCTTGTTTAAAGGGTGTGGGCGAGGGAGTGGGAGACGGCGGCACAAAAAGGTAAACATACAACAACAACAACAAGAAGAAGATACAAAAAAAACGCAGTAAAAGGAAACAACGGGTTGTACCTGGGCAGGAACAAGTCGACACAGAGAGAAAAGTTGGAGCAATTGAAAAAAAGGAAGAAGGGAAAAGGGGATGCAGGTTAAATTAAAATAGTGTGGTGCATTTTGCCAAGTACAAAATGCCATAAAATAGTGTGACCGCTTTGCTAAGTAAAAATGCCAAAACAACTGCTTTTAAAGCTGCTAACTAGAGGAATTGTCCCACATGTGGATGCCAGAGTCTTTAAACTTGCCAAAATAAGTTTAAGAAATAGTGTGGCTGCAATTTGCTAAGCAATAAATGCCAAAAAATGCACCTAAATGTGAAGTAAGCTTGCAGTCAAAGCTGCCATCTATAGAAATTGTAGGTTAAATGGATGTCAGAGTCTTTAAACTTTCCAAAAATAGTGTGGCTGCATTTTGCAAAGTACAAAATGACCATAAAATAGTGTGACCGCCTTTTTGCTAAGTAAAAAATGCCAAAACAACTGCTTTTAAAGCTGCTAACTAGAGGAATTGTCCCACATGTGGATGCCAGAGTCTTTAAACTTGCCAAAATATGTTTAAGAAATAGTGTGGCTGCAATTTGCTAAGCAATAAATGCCAAAAAAAGCACATAAATGTGAAGTACGTTATCAGTCACAGCTGCCATCTATAGAAATTGTAGGTTAAATGGATGTCAGAGTCTTTAAACTTTCCAAAAATAGTGTGGCTGCATTTTGCCAAGTACAAAATGACCATAAAATAGTGTGACCGCCTTTTGCTAAGTAAAAAATGCCAAAACAAATGCTTTCAAAGCTGCTAACTAGAGGAATTGTCCCACATGTGGATGCCAGAGACTTTAAACTTGCCAAAATAAGTCTAAGAAATAGTGTGGCTGCAATTTGATAAGCAATAAATGCCAAAAAACAAATGAGTAAATGGATGACAGAGTCTTTAAACTTTCAAAAATAGGTGGCTGCATTTTCAGTCAAAATGACATAAAAGTGTGACGCCTTTCTAAAAAAAAATAAGCTGTAACTAGGGAATTGTCCCAATGTGGATGCCAGAGTCTTTAAACTTGCCAAAATATGTTTAAGAAAAAGTGCCATGGCTGCAATTTGCTAAGCAATAAATGGCAAAAAGAGCATGTGAAGTACATGGTCGTTCTCTAGCTATATAAGAAGAGCCATGTGGAGGTAGCCAGGTACTGTCTTGTTGGGTTGTAAATCGTTTGAAGCTGAAAGGTACGGTATCAGCCAGATGCTGGCAATGGATATCAGTCAAAGATAAGCTGGCCCCACAGATGCTGATGTTGAAGGAAAACGGGCTTAAGCTTTGGACTCTGGATGTACAACTTAGAACCAGGTAGTGAGCGGTTCATCAAATCTGCTACGGTGTTTTTTGTCGGATCTGTTTGTACCAAGCTGTCTTTTTATAAGGGGAAACGTAATAAATGAAAACGCTTTAAATGGCTTTCAGCTTCAGCCTAACAAGTGAATTTGATATACCAAACAATTATTTTTTTGTCAGTGTAGTTGATGGAGCTGCTGGCTGCTGTTGCTGTTTTTTGGGTGTTTCGTTTGGTTTATTAATGTTGACCGTCAATTATGTTTTAATTGTCATAAAAGGTTTGTCCTTTTCCGTCTCCCACTCACTCATGCACCAACACACACACATGCAAAGGAGCAATGTGCGTCCTGGTTGATGTCGTGTGGGCAGCAGGAGAGGGAGAAGTGTATGCAAACAATAAAATCCAACTGGGATAAGCTTCAGCATAAACGACAAGCGAGTGAAGTGGAGTGGAGTTGAGAGTAGCAAGTAACAGCAGCACTAGCAGCTGCTTGTCAACATGGTCCTATAGCCAGTCAGGAGCAGTACAGCATCCTTCTCTCTGCCAGTGTGTGTGTGCGTAAGACAAAGCCAGCCAGTTGACAGTCGAGTCGAGTGGGAGCAGTGCGAAGTTCGTTTCGTTTCGTTTCGGTTTGGTTTGGTTTGGTTGGCAGGCAATTTGCCAACTTACTGCAAAGATCAGCACAAAATGTTTTCCTTTTCCCCTCCCAACAACAACAACAATAACAACAACCACAATAACAACAAGGAAAGGTAAAGCTAATTGTGCAGAGCGCAAAGCTTTTTGACCGTGGCGTTAATTGAATTGAATTGCAGGCGACAGCAACAAACCAAAAGTATCCACTGTGCCGCACAGTGGACGCATTATGTTAGTTAAAATAGATTGAACAAAGATGATCTAGTGAAAGTGAACTAAATGTTTGTTCATAACCTTTAAAAACACTAACACAACACACCACAAAAGAAACTAGTTGATCGTACAGCTGTTTCATACCAAATCATCAGCAATCTTTGCCTGCTTGTACTGACAGTCAGCAGCTAACTCTTCAGGCCAGAGCTGTTATAATCCATTGGGAATTTCCAATTGATTTGACAGCAAAAACACATTTGTCAAATTTACCAAATTTATGGCCTGGGGGCAATAAAATTTAACAGAATATAGAAATGGGGGATATATAAACAATATATAAAAACATATTATATAAGCTAAAGCTAAGCGGTGACCCGGAAATCTCTAGAGATTTTCGTATAAACGTTTAAGCTTCAAACTAAACCATTTACTACATTATGTGGAAGAAATCGAATCGTTTCCAACTTCAGTCAGCTTATTTAGTAGCCGGGGAAAACGTCCAGAGAATGACAGCACATTGGATCACATATACTACGTTTATTTTGCAAAATCATTTCATGAAATGGGTTCGAAAGTGCTTGCATAAACACCATTTCATGAATTCGACTTACACACGAAAGTTGACTATGAAATCGACGTCAATTCATGAAATGCTGTGGAGTAGCCAACTTAAGTTGCGCAGATGCTGCCAGATCTTTTTTTCTCTCAATGTCTGGTAACATTGTGCTTTAGCAAACAGCTGTTCATAAATTTTAGCCAATTATTTGCACACATAATAATAAGTAAAAAAATATGAATTTTCAGAGCAAGCGATCGTTTTGGGCGGACGATAAAGGGGCCAAATTGCTTGGCTAAGTAAAGGAAAGCAACAGCTCGATGAAAAAAACCAAAAGAAACAACGCCATATCAATACTCTTACCGACAATTTAAAGGCTAAAAATATGTATATACATACATGTAGCGAGCAAGTAAAAACTAAGCTTCGGATGCTTAAAAAAAAGTTTTGGAACGAACTTTATGAGCTATTTGGGAAGCGTCCTGTATCAGGGGCTGTGGTGTCGACACATCTGTGGACGATTATGACTTCATTATTCAAAATGTAAAGGATAAAGGACGAAATATCTGAAAATGACGCAGTTCCTGTTGCTGAGATTCAACATTTTAAACGTTTAAGCCGCTGCTATGGCAGCTGGATAATACTGCATGGTAGAAAGCTGCATTTCTCCCGAAATGCTCGTCTAGCTTACAGCGCTGCCAACTTAAGTTTGCGTTGGTGCTGTCACATCTGGCAAAATGCTGGTCATTTGTGAATTAACAAAGCTGCATAAACAGGAATAAATTTGATTTCTCAAATTGAAGAAATCGCGAATTTCTTAGCATAAACGTAGTAACAGTTGAATATATTTTGAGCCACACCCTGCCGCCCCGAAATTTGGAAAAACCATCATATCTCCCATAGAGTTGCAGATAAATAGTTTGTACCTGGTATAGATTTTAGTAATCAAGATTTTTTCATCCATTGCACAATGGTCCCAAAGTCGATTTATTTGGCATAAAGTCAAAAAAAAAAATTGCGATTTGTGGAAAAATCGATTTATTTTTTAAAAGAGTATATCCCAGTGGTCATAGAATCGAAAAATTTTATTATGAAATGCAGCCCTTAAAGTTTTGCGAAGCCCTGAAAGTCAGCCATTCATTTAACTCCGCACGTGGCTTTTGTTGTGGCAAAATTTTGTCTAAGTTTATTGCCTTTAAAATAAACGAAAATTGATTAAAACAATTGAAGTAAACTATGGAAAATAATGTCCAAGGTATGTTTAATACAATTTCGTTTGAGTTTGTTCTATATATGTGCTTTGTCCTCTGTTTTATGTGTTTTTGTTGTGTGTTGTTTTAGGCGAGCTTAACCTCAAAATAATTCTGTTTCGTGGAGTAAAAGTTTGGTGGATTGTCGTAACTGTTAATGCAATATTGTTCATTAAAGTGTCCTCTATACGATAGTCTAATTGGTTTTTTCCCGAATTTTCCCGAACCCGTGAAATTACGATTTTTTCAGACCACTTCGAGTTTGAGCATAAAAAATTGATTGAAGAATGCATGCACGAAAAAGCAGTCGTCAGAATAATATGCACGACGTTTTTCATAGAGCTATGGACTCTAGCGATCCACTGATCTCTAGTTTATGTTTAAATTAAAGAAAGGCACAAAATAAAAAGATACCTCTTCCGACGGATGTCATTGCGCTTTTGGACGTTCCCTCTTTTACATTAAGTTGTAGTATGGACCCTCTTTGTGATGAAGATAATACTGACGATACCGATTCGGATGGATCCGATATTGAGAATAAATACTGTTTACATTTAGATTCTGAATTTAATGATTAAAAATATATACCTAATTAAAGTTGTGTTAAAAGATTAGCTTCTGTAAATATTGCATTTATTACATCATCAAAATCAGCTAAATTCATGCTAGTCGGCCTGATCGGTTATATGGCAGCTATATAAAATAATAGTCCAAATTGAACAAAATTTGGTAGGACACCTTGGGAGCCTAAAATACGTGTATAAACTGAATTTCAGTTCAATAGTTTGAAAAACAACAAAGTTAGTGAAAATCGGCCAGATCGTTTATATGGCAGCTATATAAAATAATGGTCTAAATTGAACGAATCTTTGTAAGTCGCCTTGGGGGCCCGAAATATGAGTATAAACCAAATTTCGTGCAGAAATCTTTATAATTAGACTTTATGCCAAAAAAAATCGACTTTGGGACCATTGTACAGAATGAGGTTGCCTCTCGTCAAACCGGTAGTTTTTCCTCTGGTTGAGGTTTGCTTCTCGTTGTGCCTCTGGTTGAGGGCTTGGTTGTGAGGTATGCGATAGATAAGTGATGGCTCCATCTATTGTTCAGCAGCGCCACTTTTAGCTGCTACTCCAGTTACAGAGTATATTACTGTCTAGCTTGGTTAATTCCCAAAATCTTTGGAAAGTAATCAACAGGTGTTTCATTTAAAAACATGCTAGGTCCTAGCTCTTTGACAAAGAAAATGCTTCAAAAGGTATACAACTTTGAATATTCCTTGAACAAAGTAACCAAAGAATATTCACAATATGTAACCAAATGGTGGACGGTTTGTCTCAGGCAAAGCTAAAATAACCAAGAGTCGCTTTTTTCTTACTGTTTTGGAAATCGCGGTCTTTTTGAGTAGCATTTTACGGTTGTCTGGGCTGAGTTCTGGCTTTCCTTCATTCTATCTATCTATCTATCGTTTTTTTTTTTGGTTAGCAATTTGCCTTTTAGCTTCTTTGTGTGCGGCGCGAAGGGGGGAAGGAAAGAAGGGTATTTGGCTCAATCGACTTAATTGATTTGTGGGCATTACCAACACATATTTGCATAATATGCGCCAGTGTGTGTGTGTGTGTGTGTGCTTGTTGATTTTGTGTTCCTAGTGTGTGTGTGTGTAATTCTTGGCTGCGCTTTATCTACAAACCTGTCCAACTGTGTCTGTGTGTTTGGCTGTTAAAACGGTGCCAACGATTGCTACTCCCTAACGGCTATAAGCTTACTTTTGATACCCTTAACCAGAGCAGGCAACAGATGTGGCTTGAATGGTTTAAAAGAAAGAACTCTTGAAGGTTTGTTCCAAATAATAATAAGATTTCTTAAGGAATTTCAACTTATGACTGAGCTACCTACTTAGAGAGACGCTTGGCTTGGCCACGTTGGAGGAGCTGTATAGTCAATTTTAAATTTTTTACCTACTTATTAAGTAGAGTAAGGGCATTCACTGCCTCGACTTGGCCTTAAGAAAACCCCCCCTTATTTGGCTTTTACTATTTTTGTCCCCCAAGATTTCAATCAGCTTACACACACACACACACTGAGAATTGGTCATTCGACTGACTTTTAATTACCGCTACGATTGCCAACGCCTGATCCGGTTTATTTGCCCTCCACACCAGACCCAGACCCTTCCATTGGTTGTGATGACTATGTGACAAAAATTTGTCAATTTGACCAGATATGGCAATTGGTCAGTTTGTTGGTTGGCCTTTTTTTCTGTGCATGTTCTTTTGATAGGCTAATTTAATTAAATTGTTGTTGTTGTTGTTGTTGTTGGTGTAAGGACAAGCTGTCCTGTCTGTCTGTCTGTCCGTCTATCTGTCCATACGATTTAACTTCAATCAAGCGTTAACAATTTTAATTAAATTATTTCCAAATGTAATTATAAATGTGCGTCATGCATAAATTGTGTTATTAATTTATTTAGCATCCACCCCCACCCCCCCACCACCCTTCGGCTCAATAACACTTGCAATTACAACCAACACAACACAAAAGCACAGTCCTGAAGTGCGCCACCACTGTCCGTGGGTCGAGGCCAACTTTTTGAATAAATAATCACCACGTAGGCAAAAAATAAATTTCATAAATTGGCAGCAGTAAATGAAAAATAAAAAAAAGAAAGGAGTAGTACAACAGGACAACAGGAAGAGGCAATCAACTGACGCACACACACACACACAGGTTGACCAGGACATACCTGGTTGTACGCTTCTGACGTCGTCAATCTGTCACGTTTAAACATTGCATTAATCCCCCCCTCTGTCTGTGTGCATGCGTATTTCCACTTTTTACCCTGTTGTTCAATTTTTTTTATTTTAAATTCCTTCTCTTTCACCCGCTGACCTCAGAATGAATTGAAATGACAGTTGTACGTTATGGTCATAATTTTATATCAGAATATTATTGCTATTTAATGTCACAAAATATTACTTCTTTATTGAACGTTTTGTTAATTTTAAATGGTCATCAGAGTGATTCAGGGTGGAATGCTGTGATGAAAAGTTGGTTATAACGTTCAGTTTCATTAACCTAGGTCGAAATTTGTGCAAGTTATTCACAGTTTTGGGTTGGTTTTAGAAAAGGTCGCTTCACCTAGGTTAAATTTACAAGCACACGCCCAGAAGGCATTTTTGGGTTTGGTACACCCTTTTGAAAGTCGAGAAATACAACAGTTTTTTCCCAGGTTAATAAACCAAAATCAAAATTTTCTGGAATTATAGGCATTGTTGGGTTAAAGCCAAAAAAATTTACTTTTCGTTTCGATTTTAGAAAAACTCTACTTCTAGAAGTAAAAAACAGCTTCCATGACGCTCAGTTTATTTAACCTAGATCAGTGGTACCCAAAATGCCAAAAGCCTATCCCATGGGTTAGGAACTCAGCGTCGCAGTCGACATACGCATAGAGAGAGAGAGAATGGCTCCCTTACGACGCGAGCTTTCGTCTTTTACCTCTCTCATGAGCCATTTGTTCGTTTGCTTGTTGCTCATGTTTGACCTCATGACGTTTACTTAGTATTTTGCTGCTACGCACACAAGCGCAAAAGCTTTATAATCAGCGGTGTCACAGAAATCTCTTCCAACCAAATTCCAACCCAAAACCAATTCTCGGTGTCACAGAAATCTCTTTCGGTTGGTTTCAAATCTCTCGTGTTTTGTCGGAGATTTAGCTAAATTTACCAACCAAACAATTTCGATATGCAAAATAGGTTTCTGGATAGGTTGCATCAAATTAATTAAATATTTTATTTTTTTAATATTAAAATTTGTGTTTTAATAAAAACTCTCCTAATGCTGCGTAACAATTAAAACCTGCCGACCACAGCGCCCTCAAGTTAGGGGGTCGCCAAATGTGTACCAACATTGGCACCAACAAGGGCTTAGAGTTGTCAAGTTATATTTTATGATTGGCGCAAAAATATTTTTTAAATTTTGCATCTAATTTTTGGAGAATATGACTTAGATTTGAATTATAATTTAAAAATTAATCATAAAACATATTACACTTTTAAAAAATATGCATTTTAACATCAAATTAACTCATAACTAGAAGATGGGAAATTTTTTCTGAGAAAGGGCAACCCTGTTAACAGATTGGGTAGAAATGTCCCATTAGCATGGACACAAACCTTCCAACTCGATTTTCATATAAGAAAACGAAATCTCTTGAAGTTCTGGGACACCGACAGATTTTTCAAGCGTTTTGCAAACCAACTAAGGCCAAAATCTCTAGAGATTTCTGTGACACCCCGAATGTGAGTTTGAGCACCACTGACCTAGATCAAAACTCTCTTAACTCTCGACTATAACATACTCTGTACCCGGTGTATATGCTGAATGCGTCGCTGCCACTGTGCTCATCTCTAAGTTTTTTCTCTCTCTCTCTCTCTTTTTCTCTTTGATGCATGCAATGCGGTGTTGTTTGCGTGTGCGTGGGAGGCGTCTTTTTTACTTTTTCTCATAACTTTAGAACCGCTCATCCGATCTTTATTATTTCGATCGATACATATTGCCAATGACTACCTATCTTTAGAAGGTACGAATCATCTATCTATAAATCTGTCGGAGTATGACTTTTTCAAAATTGCTGGGGCGGGAGGGGGCGTGGCAAAAATTGAAAATAAACTCGATCTGCCTGCAAGTATAAGAAACATTTTTCCCATACATGTCAAACCTCTATCTCTTACTATCTCTGAGATCTGTTGTTCATACGGACGAACAGACGGACGGACAGACGGACATGGCTATATCGACTCGGCTGTTGATGCTGATCAAGATATATATACTTTATAGGGTCGGAAATGATTCCTTCTTCCTGTTACATACTTTTGCACAAACTTAATATACTCTATGTACCTTCGGTACAGAGTATAACAAGAAGACAAGCTAACTTCGTCTTTGCCGAAGTTTTTATACACTTGCAAATATTTTAATTCATCAGAGTTTAAGATCGCCAGCATTAAAACAAACTATTTTCTAAATAAAACCCATTTTTCGACCGATAGTTCCTATAGCATATAGTCATCGTGTCGACTCGATTTTTAAAAATATAAAAAATAAAAAAATAAAGGAGAAATAAAAAAAAAAAAAAAAATTAAAAAAAACCAATTTTACTGATAACAGAACGTAGAAACAGACAGACGGACAGACACACGGACGGACAAAGCTCAATGGACTCAGCTCGTCACCCTGATCAAGAATATATATAGTTTATAGGGTCGGAAATGAATATTTCTATGCGTTGCAAACTTCTGGGCAAAATTATAATACCCTATGCAAGGGTATAATGAGAGAAAATAAGTGACAAACATCAACACTCTCAGTACAAAAATTAACCATTATGTTTCATTTTCGATTTGCGCGAGGTGCATAGCTACAGCCGCACAGTTGAATTTTCGTATTCTGTGTTTGCTGGCGGCGATTTTATTTGCGTACACTTGGTTGAGTAACTATTTGTAATGGATTTGTAAATATGCCAAGTGGGCCAGTGCTGTCAGATGTCGAGAAAGGCCAAATTTTGGCGTTCAAAAGTAAGAATTGCTCATTTTGTGAAATTGTCTGAAAAATTGGACGATCCGCAATTGTTGAAAAAAAAATGAATATGAGAAAAAAAACCAGAGCACGAAGAATAGTGTGACCAGCGCCGATTAGTTTAAGTAATTCATTAAAGACCGCTAAAAAAAAAAGTGACTCGCTGGACCGTTGCACGTTCTTTAAAGAACTCTGAAAACATAGTGCGACAAAAATTGAAGGTGGCACCAAGGTTACTTGACCGCCATAAGGAAGCCCGGGTGAAATTCGCCAGAGATAACATGCCAACTGACTTGACAAAAGTAAAAAATACTAATTCATCTTTCCAGATCATTTTCTAGGATGAGAAAAAGTATAATTTGGATTTTCCTGATGGGTTTTCGCACTATTGGAGGGATTTGAAGAAGGAACACCTATACTTTTCTAAGAGAATTTTTGAAGGAGGATTATTGATGATTTGGGCTGTGTTCTGCGAGTGTGTATGCTTTAAGCAGGCATTTCTAAGCACTCCAGAGAGTACGTGGACGTTTTGCAAATGAATTTATGGCCTTTTCTTCACGGTAGAAGGCGTTAAAAGGTCACACAAGGCACTAATGTTCGGTTTTTGGAGTGGCCCGCGTGTTCCCCGGACCTATGGACGTTGCTTGTCCGAAGGATTAATGCTCAAAACCCTAAGTACAATAGTACTAAGAAGCTCAACTTGACAATAATTAAGGTATGGAAAAAACTGTCCCTAAGTGATTTTAAAAAACCTTGTAGACAGTATGCCGAATAGGATCTATGAGTTAATTAGTGTTAAAGGAGGTTACACTCATTGTTAAAGTGAATAAAAATAAATGAATTATTTAACATTTTTCTAAAGTTTATTTAATTCAGTGAAGTAAGGCTAGAGTTATGCACCGCGCGCAAATCGAAAATGAAACATAACGGTAAATTTTTGCACTGAGAGTCTGGATGTTTGTCACTTATCACTCTCTCATTTTTAACGTTCTTTTCCAGCTCTACTGTTTCTATGCGACCACTGAAAAATCAAGGTGCGACTATAGTTTTGCACCAGAGTTTACTTGCAATCTCGATATCAAGCTTGATAGTCCTGAGTCTTGTGGAAGCCACACATAAGCTGATACTTTCAAGATGTGGCGTTCTTAAGTGAGTCCAGAACAATTTACAAGAAACGTAAACGCACAATCTCGACGTCCGATACACTCCCCTCGTGTACCAGGGTCGCCGGCTTTTGTAGTTCCCCCGGGCCCCGCCGCGCTTTGATTTGCATTTCGATGTCTGAAGCTTTTATCTCCGGCGTGGTGAGATATCATTATAAATTATAACGTTTTTTAACCATGGGCCGCTTTCTTTAATTGGCAGAGTTTGCGAGCGTCTTAAAACGGTTGTTTTACGGAGCGAGCTGGAACTACTGTTTTAAATCGGTCAATGTAAGATGCTCAATCTAAACTATAGGCCGCACGTAAACTCCTTCAATGCTGATTGCACACTCTGTAACCTCTGTGTAACAGAGAACGTTTTTAACTCATTTTGCACACTTTGGCAAGTACTAATGAAGCACAAAAGTAGGCAATTGTTTGTAAGCTTTAGAATAGGTGCTATTTACCAAGCAAAAGCAGGCAACACATTTTTAAAAATAAATTTTTGTCGAGCACCAAAATCTTGCAGGGGTAATTAAGGAGGGGTGGTAATAATATTTGTTAATTTGCTGAAATTAAAAACTGAAACCGTATCAAATCCAAGCTCACTCAAACACACAAACCAATTAAACCTACCAACAACAACAACGACAACAACAAACAAACAAACAATCGGAAGCCACCACGAGACGCTGTATGGTTGGTCGTTGTACGAGCCGAAAGCACGACAGGCTGCCAACCACCCAGGACTATAAATACGCCAGCAGCAGCACGAGGCGGCATCAGTCCTTATCGAGTTGAGCGCTTAAGCACGTGCGTGACATAGTAAAAAGTCCCAGCTCCGTCCACGTGTTTCTAATTTTTGGCGAGATTTATGCAATTTTTTGGCATATTTTTTTCACGTGCAAAACCATGTTTACAAATTGGCTAACAGGCAGCAGTAGTAGTAGTGGAACCTCACGTGCTTTGGTCAGCAGCAGCGGGAATGCCACCACCAGCAGCAATGCCATATCCACACCGCCGGATGTGATTTTAGAAGTGGGTCCCGGTCCGGGAAGTGTACGATTTGTGGCTCATGCTTTGGTATTGGGCATGCATAGTGGTTATTTACGTTCGGCCATACGGTTGGATGAGAGTGCGACTACAGCAGCGGCGACAACTACTACTACCTCCTCCGCCTCCTCCTCTACAGCCATTTCGGGTGAATTGGTGCTATATTTGGGCAATGTAACGGCTGAACAATTTGCTCCTTTGCTGACTTATATGTACACGGGTTACTTGGATTTAAATGTGGACAATATATTTGCAGTGCTATTGGCCACACATGTGTTGCATATGCCGCGTGCTTTGGAAATATGCCGGTGGGTGTATAAAAACGAAATAAGAGGGGATTATGACAGTAGATAGATAGACAGAATTTATTACTTTACTCCAAAGGGATGCCCAAAAGTTACTTATCCATCAATCCTTAGGAAAAAGTATACTTCTAGCTAACATTTTGTCAAATAACAACAACTACAAGCAAGAGATGAAGAAACCAGCTCATTTTTGGTGTACAAACACAACTTTTTCGGACCTAGAGCCAGCTAGAACTCACTAAGATGAAGAATATTGAGCTTAAATCAAATTATTTATGACTTGACGGCGTGCCACTAGATGACATTTAATCAAATTTCAACAGAAATCAATCAATTTTAAGTCGATATGAAAAAATATCAAATTGATATGTTAAAAATATCAAATTGATATTTTTTCAAATATCATAATAACATTTTTAGTATCATTCTGAAACTATTTAATATCAATTTACCTGAATGAGATTATTTTGTAACAGAAAGATATTTTTTCCATTTCAAAATGAAATGGAAACAGAACAACCTACTGTTAACTTAACATTTCTGTTAAAATGTAAACATTTTCTTTTACTTTCTCTCTTATAGCTCCTTTCTGGCACGTGCCCAAACTGAGGGTTATCTGGGTAGTGCTGCCAATACATTGCATCCCAAAATAATACGTCCCATACCAAGCAAGGCCACTTTGCCCAATTTTGGTTTTCTACCTTTGCCACCAGCACCGCCGCCTCCACCGGCACCACCACCACCACCAGCACCAACACCAACAGCTTCTGCTCTGCCTCCTTCCTCATATAGTCTCTTGCCCTCACCTGTGACCCAGCCAGATGATGAGGAAGATGTGGAGGTATTTATAGACAGCACCACAGCCTCGGATAATGAAGAAACCGAAGTGGATTGTCATGTGTCGGTGGATAGTCCCGCTGCTGCAGAAATCAAACCTCCCACACCCACACCCAAACCCCTACCTAAACCCCTTAAAGCACGTGCGGCCGCACGTAAACCTTCCTTACGCAAATCCTGTGGCCTGCAAGTGGCCAAGGCTCCTGTACCCGCTGCCCAATTGGTGGAGACAACCACCAGCAATGCCAGCTCAAAATTCATTATCGATGTGGCCAGCTGTGATGGACCTGTACGCTTTCGTCGCATTTTAAATACCGCCTATGGACACAAACCCGAGGAGGTGTTGCCAGAATCGTCGTCGTCCACTGAACAGCAACGCAGTCAGCAAAGTGTTAGCTATTCGTTTCATCAGCAAATGGCCAAAGCCATAAGTAGCCAACAAAGACAACAGCAGCAACAGCAACAACAACAACAACAGCAGCAACAGGAGGAGAGTGAGAATAGTGGGGGAGATGCCACACCTTCAACTAACCCACCACAACCACAACGCAAGCAATCATCCTCCTCCACCAATCAGGATTTGTATGTGTGTGTCTACTGTAAACATACATTCAAGTCCCAATATTGTTATCAAAAGCATGCCAAACGACATCTAAATCCACTCAGTTTGGCCTCCAGCTCTGCCAGCTCCGCCACTGGGGATAAAAAACTAACCGGCGGCGGCGAGTTGACATCTACTGCCACAGTCACCACAGACTTGGTGGATAATCCGCTTGCTCAACCCGTGGCCAGCAGTCTATTAAGACGCGAAGTGCGTCCACTGGATATGAATGTTCAGTATTATCCTTGCAAAACTTGTGGCAGTAAATTTCCCAGTTATTATTTTGTGCACAAACATCGCAAACTTTGCCATGCGGATGAACTAAATGAGGGAAGTAACAACAACAACAACAACAACAACAGTTCATCCAGCAACTCCAGCAGTTCAACTAGGAAGGAGACAACAGCCCCTACACCCAATGAGGAGGAGGCTGTGGAGCAGCCAGCGCTACCTTAAGGTATGCCAAGGGAATTTGATCAACAACGAAATCTACGAATTTAGCACACTTATCACACACACACCCACACACAAATGCAAACAAACAATGAGACACTCGCTGAATGTTTTTTTTTTTCGCTCAAATAATAAAGTTATCAAAATAAAAATTAAGTAAAAATTGAATGTTTTGAAAACAAAGAATGGCAAAGGATTTGGACTCAAACAAACCAAAACTAGGAGGCAAATTTTGGGGTTTACCTCGGGGTTGAGCTCAAACTGAGAAAATTATGTCAGTTTTATTTGACTGTGATCTATAATTCTACTTAGGATGTACCTCAAATTGAGTAGTAGGTCTCAGCATTTCCAAAGCTAACATTTGTTATATTGATTTTTTAAGGTATTTTAGGCTCTCTGACGCTCCTTAAGTTTAAAAATTACCCATACGACACGTTCATTAATCACAAATCGCTGTCATCTTTTGAAATAACACATAGATTAGTACTCTCTTATTATTATTTCAAATTCCAAAAAAATTTTCAAATATAAATGAAACAAGTAAGAGGCTATCTCCACAACGCGTGCACCAAATTGCATGCGGTTCTTTTTTAAATGATAGCCAAAGTATGTGGCTTGGTTTTAATACAAAATAAATGTTAACTTTTCCATAAATAGGTACCTCAAAAAATTAAAAATTAGTCAAAAATATCTCAAATTTGGGCCAAAAATGTGCGTTTGAAAGTCTATTTCATTTCACTTTGTGTCATTCTGTACAACGGACAAATTCAACACTCAATTCATTTAGTAAGCAGCAAAGCGCGCGGGTCTACTAGTTTATGATTATAAGCATTACTGAATATGAGTTATTCACAGCATCTTAAGAGCCTAAACGCTTCAGTTAAAACACCACTTTATTTACTTTTATGTTTTACAGCTTCATTTTTACAAAGTAATTTTACTCAGTCTCACGTGGGCATTTTTTTTTCATTTCTCGACTGCTTTTTGTTTCTATTCCATCGCGGTTCACTTTGCCCACTTGTCTTATTCTTTGTTGCTTCTTTTCTATTTGCTTTCAATCGACAAAGCGAAATTAAAACATTCTTAATTTTTTTGTTCTCTTACTTGAATCCCTCCTTCTTTTTCTCTTTCCGTTTTTCTCCCTCTTGTATTGCGTCTGCTGTTTTATCTAATACATATATCTCCATTTTCTTTTTTGTCCTAATTTTTTTCCTCGTTAATTTTGTACTCTTCTTCATAGTTTCATCTAAGTTTTATCCATCTTTTATCTTAACTTTCTCCCTTTTTATCTTCTATTTAGCGTTCTTTATAATTTTATAGGTTTTTCTTGTTTTGGTCTTTACATCCTATTTTCATCTTTTCTATTTATTAAATTTATAATATTTTTTCATTAACTCGAAACTTAAAGAACTTTTTTCTGGGTTAAATCCTTAATTTAACGTTTTTTCTTTTCTTTTTAATATCCATTTTCTTTTTTTCTCCTAATTTTTTTCCTGTTCATTTTCTACTTTTTTCATATTTTCTCTTCTTTTTGTCTTAATTTTTCCCCCTTTTTATCTTCTATTTAGCGTTCTTTTATTTTTCTCTTGTTTTCGCTCTTCTATATTCTATTTTCATCTTTTCATATTTTTTTTTCTCTTTTGATTTGATTTTTTTTCCTCTTTCTTTTCCCTTGTTTTTCTCTTCTTTTTCTCTCATTCTTTTCTTCTATTTCTTCTTCTTATTCTACTTCTTTTCCTCCTTTTTTTCCTTTCTTTTCTTCTATTTCTTCTTATTTCTTCTTTTTTTTTTTTTTCTTTTTCTCTTTTTTCCCTTGTTTTTCTCTTCCATTTCTTTTCTAGTTCTCTTCTATTTCACTTCTACTTCTTTTCTCTACTTTTTTTCTTCTATTTCTCTTCTTTTTCTTTTTCTTTTTTTCTCCTCTTTCTCCCTTGTTTTTTTTTCTTTTTTCTCTTCTATTTCTTTCTATTTCTCTTCTTTTCTCTTCTATTTTTCTTCTATTTCTTCTTTCTTTTTTTTCTTTTTTTTTCTTTCTTTTCTCTTCTTTTTCTCTTCTATTTCTTCTTCTATTTCTTCTTCTATTTCTTCTTCTTTTTTTTTTTTTTTTTTTTTCTTTTTTCTCTTTTATTTCTCTATTTCTCTTCTTTTTTCTTTTCTCTTCTTTTTCTTTTTCTTTTTTTTCTTCACTTTTCTTTCTTTTACTCTTCTATTTCTATTTCTTTTTCTTATTTCTTTCTTTTCTATTTCTATTCTATTTCTCTTTATTTCTTTTATTTCACTTTTCTATTTATCTTTATTTTTTTTTCTATTTCCATTCTATTTCTCCTTATTTTCTCTTTTTTTTTTTCTCTTCTTTTTCGCTGTTTTCTCTTCTTTCTTTTTTTTTCTTCTTTATATCTTTCTCCTTTTTCCTTTCTCCTCTTTTTTCTCCTCTTCTTCCTCCTTTTCCTTTTTTTTTTTTTTTTTTTTTTTTTTTGTCCTCCTGTTATCCCCCTTCTTTTCTTTTTTATATATTTTCTATTCACCTCTTCTTTTTCTTCTTCTTTCATTTTTTCTTTTCCCTTCTTTCTCACTTCTTCTTCTTCTTCTCTTTTTCTTCTCTTCTTTCTTCTCTTCTTTATCTCTTTTTCTCTTTTTTCTTCTCATCTTTTCTCCTTTTTTTCATCTTTTCTATTCACCTCTTCTTTTCATTTTTCTTTTCTCCCCTCCTTTTCTACTCTTTTTGTTCTACTATTATTTTCTCCTCTTCTTTTCTCCTTTTCTTCTCTTCTTTTCTCCTCTTTTTTTCTCCTCTTCTTTTCTCCTCTTTTTTTCTTTTCTCCTTTTTCTCCTCTTTCTTCTCCTCTTTTCTCTCCTACATTTCATCTTTTCTAATCACCTCTTCTTTTCATTTTTCTTTTCTTCTCTTCTTTCTCCTCTTCTTTCTACTCTTTTTCTCCTCCTCTTTTCTCTCCCTTTTTCTCCTTCTCTTTTTTGTTCTTCTTTTCATCTTTTCTGTTCACCTTTTCTTTTCTCCTTTGCTTTCCTCCTCTTCTTTTCTTTTCTTCTAAGATTTAACAGGAAGTTCTTTTAAGCATATTGAAGCAGAAAGGAGGAGTGCATTGACAGCGACTCCACCAACTATAGCGTGTTTTTGTGCTTACTCGTATGCAAGTAAGTAAAGGAAAACACATTAAACCAAGGGAACAGTCCACATATTTTTCTATTTTTCTCCTCCCCCATCTTTTTCTCCTATTTTGTTCTTCTTATTCCTTCTTTTTCTGATTACTATTTTTGATTTACTTTTTCACTTCTTTCCCTTTCATTTTAGCTCTCTTCATTCTCTGTTCTGTCTTTTTCCCCTGCAAAACTTTAAGGATCTCTAGGGCTTTGGCGTCCCCTGCCTATTTGCTCTTTGCTTCAGATTTTCTCCTTATCCTCGTCTATTGCTTCGATAGTTAATATGATTGTGTAGAGCTGCTATCCTAGTTCGGTGTTCAATTTGAAGATTCAAAGAGTGGCGCAGGACTACTGAGCAAAGTGGAGGGTTGGTTGGGTGGCGTAAGGCAAACATCATTGTCGTTGCGGCAATTTAATAATTAAATTAAATCACTTGCATAATAAAAAAGACGTTTACAAAAAATTTTAATTTAATTGAGTTTAATTAACTCGCCAGGGAGATGACAGCCAACAAGGCCGATACAAGCCGCGGCACAAGAGATGAGGGAGGGGGGAGGGGGTCGGGGGTGAGCGCTTGGAGTGGCGGCAAACAAACCGCAACCCATTCCGCCACGCACCAATCGAGCAGCAACCAACCAACCGACCGAACGACCGACCGACCGACCGCTTCGTTGCTGGTGGCGCATCCTTTTTTTCCCGTTCGCATTTTCCAACGGCAGGCTGACTTGAGGCAATGCGAGAGCTTGGTTTTTAATAAAATATTAATCGGAGGGCGGGTGCCCGGAAGAAAGGCGGCAGCGGCAGCGGCTGTGGCATCAAACAGCAGACAGCAGAGAGGGAGACTGGATAAACAACAGACAGGCACAAGATGGACACACGAAGGCAGCACAAAGCAAATTGCAGAGGAATATGGCACGACGAAATGCATTTTTGATGAAGAGCAGCGACCAGAGGCAGGAGCAGAGCAGGAATGCAGTGAAGCGCCTAACGGTTACGTGTGTGTTTTTTTTTTTGTAAATTTAAATGAGGGATGACAAAAGCAGGACTAAAGCTTTGTTGGAAAACAAAGTTCTACAGCCTTGAGAGAAGGTTGAAGCTTAAAGCTTTCTTTTGGCAGCAGGGGCACGACATGCTCGACGAATTCACACCGAATGCTTGCCGAAGTCATGCTTCACTGTGTGTTAGAGAGAAACACATTCACATTTGCGCGCTCTCTTCCTGGGGAACCCTGTTTGTAAAAGGATTTATTAGCCACCATAACGCACATTTTTGAGAGCTTTTTGCTTCCGCTTTGCTTGCAAAGCTTAAAAACGAAAAGCCCTGAGTTGAAATTTGGACTTTGAAACGTTATAAAGTGCGGACTTATTAGTGCTCAAGCTTATCCTAGTTTTATTCCGACATGACTGACATCGCAGGAAGTTTGGTCAGTCGAAACTCGCACGAAAAAGTTTTCAAAAAGCTTTGGTTTACTGACTGCAAATACATACTTCTTGCAAAATCTTAAAAATTCTTTAAACACAATATTTAATATATGGAAAGCTCGGAATATCCTTATAAAGCTTAGTGTTTACGAAATGGAAAGCCCTTCACTTATGCTTATTATGAAAAACAACAGAAAGCTAGTGAAAGTTCAGAGCTTTTTACTTTCAAGAGCTTTTAGACATTCCTTAAAGTCCCAAAGCTTGAAGCTTTAATTTCCTGAAAGCTTACAGCTTATTTCACAAACAGAGAGTTTATCAAAGCATTTAAAACTTCAAAAAGTTGAGCTTTTTTAAATTAAAGCTTAAAGTTGCCATGACTTGAACTTTTTACGAGGGCAGTTTGATAAGTCCGCAATAGTAATACCGGTAACTACCATCTTTTAACAGACTAATATCAAATTTTGTCCTAGCTGTATCATAAACCAGAGTTCCGCATAGAAGAGGGGACGTAAAATGTGACTGTCTCACTCTGACACTTAGTGATGCATGACATCGGTAAGCATTCGGTGTGAATTGCATGTGTTCGACCCCCAAGGGGGGCTATCATAAACCGATGTTACTAACTCAGTGGAAAATCTTAGTGCTTAGCCTTCTCGAAAAACGAACGAACAGCATGTATGAGGCCTGTTCGAAGAATTTATGGACCTTTCAAAGTTGGCGATGAATTTCGTATCTGAATGAATCAAACAAAAACTACATAAATTTTAATGGGCTGGTCGATGCCATTAAGCAATGCCTCATCGATAAGAAGGCCGTCAAAGCTACAGCCAAGAATGTTTGATCCGGTATTTGGAGAAAGTCAGAGCTGTCGAAGTAGGTCGCCACAGAAGCTGATCGCGATAAAGACAATCAGCGTGGGCGAGAAGAAGAGGTGTTAACCTTCCCCGTACCATCCGCTTCACGAGCGTCTTCGGCTAGCCGCTTATCACTGTTGGATGAAATTGGGCCGGTGCAAGGAACTTCTCCGAAATAGCCATCAAATCGCGTTCGCAAGCCAATGCAAACCACTGAGCTAACTTCTCCGAAAACCATCGAGGTTTTTGCGCGAGAAGGCAAAACAAACCAGCTGAGCGCGCGCAGCCAAGCGTGATTCTGTGTCGCACCAGAAGAAGACCCCCAGAAACGTGGCCGGCCAGGAAAACGACAGGCAACACCACCAGCCAAGCCGTTGGCCAAACGCGATGCCAAGAAGTAGGCGTCTTCGTCATCGGAAATAAATAAACATTCTTTTTTCATCAATTCATGGCCATTTCACTTCATATTTTTCCATTTCTAGCTATTTTACAAGGGTGTCCACAACCGGGTACAAAAAAAAATGTTGTCCAAAAATCATCACTTCATATACATGGCTGCAAATTTTTTTCCATTTGTCTAAAACAATAGGTTACTTAATATTCGGCATGAGTGAGACTCGAAAATTTTACCAAAAAATTAAGCAATTAACAGAAGGTTTTAAGCCCAGAGTCGCACAATGCAAAGACGAATACGGGAATATGGTCACCGCTCCGCAAGTGGCGCTTAACAAATGGAGATGCTACTTCTCCAACCTACTGGGAGGCGATGACGAACATGAGAAGTACCGATGCCACCAATCGACAACATAGTGATAGACCCACCGACCCAACAGGAAGTCTGTTTAGCCATACAAAGGCTAAAGAACAACAAATCACCAGGCGCTGATGAGCTGCCCGCTGAATTGTTCAAGGCTGGAGGGGAAGAATTGGTAAGGTGCATGCACCAACTTCTTTGCCGTATATGGGTTGACGAAAGCATGCCCGACGATTGGAATCTAAGTGTCCTATGCCCAATCTTTAAAAAGGAGACCCTGCAGTTTGCGCCAACTACCGCGGGATCAGTCTCCTTCCCATTGCATATAAGGTTCTGTCGCGTATTATTTGTGAACGTCTTAAGCCGCTTATTAACACACTGATTGGACCTTATCAGTGTGGCTTTAGACCTGGTAAATCCACCACAGACCAGATATTCACATTACGACAAATCCTGGAGAAGACCTATGAGAGAGGCATCAACACACACCATCTATTTGTTGATTATAAATCAGCCTTCGACACGCCGATAAGGTCAAGGTTTTTTGAAGCCTTGTCTACCCTTGGTATACCAGCAAAGTACGTTTGACTTTGCATGATGACGTTGAGAAGTACACAAAGCTCCGTCAAAATAGGAAAGAACCTTTCCGAACCATTTGATACCAAGAGAGGTTTTAGGCAGGGCGATACCTTATCGTGCGACTTCTTCAATCTACTGATGGAATATATACTGCGCCGGTGCCCACATGACAACAGAAAGGGCTTATTTCTTCGTAAAGATCTAATGCTACTCGCATATGCCGATGATATCGACATCATGGGCAAAAACGAACGGGCGGTAAGCAGGGCGTTTTCAGAGATTGAGAGGCAGTCGGAACTGATGGGTTTAGCGAAATACCTAGTATCCGCGGACAAAAAGTCCTTGCGTCTTGGACAATCTGTTACAATGGTAGAATACAACTTTAAAGTTGTAGAGGATTTTGTTTACCTCGGAACTACGATAACCAGCGACAACAACACTCTTGCAAACCGATGCTACTACGGGCTAAGTAGGGAGCTCAAGAGCAGAGACCTCAAGCGAAGAACAAAATTAGCCCTATACAAGTCGCTTATCATCGTCGCAGAAGCATGGGCGATGACAGCAGCGGATGAAGCGGCGATTGGCGTGTTTGAACGAAAGATTCTTCGAAGGATTTATGGACCTTTAAAAGTTGGCGATGATTTCCGCATTCGAAATAATGACGAACTGTATGAGCTCTATGGGGACACCTGTCTGGTCAAGCTCATAAAGCAACAGCGGCTGCGCTGGTTAGAACATGTCACCAGGATGGACGAAGAAGCTTCAGTAAGGAAAGCTTATTACTGGGATGACCAGGTTCGGGCAGACATTGCCAAGCTTGGTGTGACCAACTGGTCCCAGCTCGCACGGAGCAGAAGCGACTGGCGGACATTGATTGCAGCGGCCGAGACCGTCGAACGGTTGTGATGCAAGCATTGGGCCAATCAAGAAGAAGAAGATGAATAGGTTACTTCAGAGGAAAGTTAGCTAGAGTCTCTAGCTTTACAATGATGTTCATATCACCGCATAATATTGACTTGGAAAAAAGTTATTAGTGAAAAACGCAAGTGTGTCCACTCTCCCCTAGTATTTTATATACGAACTTCGGATTCCGAAGGCAAGCAGAGAAGCAATGGATTCCCTCAACAGCTTTAGGAAGTTGCAAATCTATTTCATTCCTCGCCACCGAGGCATTGATGGAAACGAAATGGCGGACAGTCTAGCAAAAGCCAGAACATACCTATCTCCGTACAGACGACGGAAAAGATAGCAGAGAAAGAAGCAGAGACCGTCTGCTGAATCTCTAAGATTATATGCAAGACGAAAAGACGAAAACCTCGCGCACTACAGGCTACAGTTCCAAAGAAGAGACTGCTACAAGCATATAGGCAATTTAACTGGTCGCTTACGCAAAAAACTTCTTGTTTAGATTTTAATTTAAAATCTAAAGTTTGATCTATTTATTTTCTATTATAAATTTAAATTAAAAAGCCCAAGCAAAGGCTTGATAGCTTAAAAAGCGGTTCCGTCACGCTGTTAAATTCTAAGGAATGATGATGATGGATGAAACATGAGACCACCTAGCAACAGACAAGGACAAGTTTGGATCTGTCATGAGGACAGTTTTACAGGAATGAGTGAAAAGGGTAAATCAGTTACGCTTTAGAGTTGTTGGATAGCTTCAACATCGATTTGCATTGCAAAAAAAGTGTCATAAAGTGGAATCTTTGAGGGCCTTTTGGACCCTTAAAAGTAGGCAATGAATTAGGACCCAGTTTATGTTAATAAAAAAAATCTAAGCCAAAACTTACCTTTGCCATCCAAACAGCCAAGCACCTCGCCTGCATTTAACATATTGGCATTGCTACCGTCTGTCAACATGGGCGTGGACGTGGACGTGGACATGGTGGTCGCTGGCGTGGTACTACCCGCTGTGGACATAATAGATGCAGCGGTAATCAGCAACATGGATGATGATGACGATGACGACGACGACGACGACGATGATGATGAGGAAGCTGCAGATGTCACCAAAGATGTGGGCTTGCTGGAGGAGGACGCATTAGCGCAGGACCCGGTTGAGGAAATATTGGACGCAGTCGCTTCCTTGGCATGGCTTTTCAAACCAGAACCACTGCTGCAGCTATTGCTGGTGACATGGCTGGCATTGGCATTTGCTGTATGGGACGCCCCACTGTTGCTTTCACTTGACGTCAGGTCATAACGTTTCTTTTTGGGATCACTGCAAAATGGGAAAAACAAAAACTTTAGTATTGCCCTCTCTCTCTAATTGAATGAAAGAAAGCTTCTCGCTTCAACTCACCTAACATCGGAGTGTAGCTCATTGCCGGCACCCAGACCTTCCACTTGGGCTGCCTTGAGCTTTTGGCCCAGATAATTGCTGGCTGCTGTGGCCGTGGTCAGACCGCTGCCCTCGGAAGAGGCACTGGATGTGGGCGTTGTCTTGACGATTTTATCGCCTAATGAGGGATTTGTTGCTGGTGTTGCTCCACCAGTTGTTGCTGCTGCTGCATTCAGGGATGATGATGACGCCTCATCATTGCCAGACGTGGACACTGTTTTAACATTGGCCATAACCACACTTTGGTAGCCAGGCTTAAAGCCATTTAGAGCCACGCTTACTGCTGGTGGGGCTGATGTGGCTGTTGTGGTGTTGGTGGTGGAGGAGGAGGAGGAGGAGGACGAGGCGGATGTGGCATTGCTGCTGGTGTTGGCATTGACTGTTTGGTGGGAAGAAGAAATAATGAGGGGTTAAAAGGGATTTTTAAGAGTTTTGTTAAAGGAACCGATTAACATTTTCCCCCGACTGACTGATTCAACGAAACACCGCCCAAACGGCTTAAGTTGAAGAGCTTAAACTTTGTTCGCTTGAGCCCTAATAAGAAAGACTTGAAGAAATCGCTTGCCAAGGTGTGAAAATGCGGGGAAAACCTTGTTGAAATCTTTATTTCCCCGCTGCTGTTCAACACACCGCCCAAACGGCTTAACTTGAAGAGCTTAAACTTTGTTCCGCATTGTAGACGCTTAGGTTAGGTTAGGTTGCAATGGTTGAAATGGGAGATTTCCATTTCTTCACTTAGGCCAATGAAGGCCCATTGTGGTACCATATAACCCTTTCTACGTTGTGATCGTAGAGGGAGGGTCTTCCCCGTTAAACCATTTTGAAAGTAGCACGAATTTAAGCAGTGAGTTAATCTCTATTTCAGAAATTTCTGACAGATCGACCCAAAGTTGTAAGCCGTCTTCTGCTGAGAGCTGGACAATAACAGAAGAGGTGTTGTACACTCTCCTCCTCATCCACTATGTTGCAACTTCGACAGAAGTCATTGTGCATGACTCCGAGCCTAGCGGCTTGTCTTCCTATAAGGCAGTGTCCAGTAAGGGCCCTTACTAAACGGGAAATGTTTACTCTTTCTTGGCGGAGCAGCTCTCTAGATTTTTTAATGTTAAGAGTAGGCCATGTAAGCTTGGATACTTCACATGTGTGAGTCGTTTGCCATCGATTCATGGTTATTTGATATGTAGTTTCCTTTGTTTTTAGCTTAAAGGTCGCAAGAGGCACCCCTATGTTGCTCTTATCCGGTAAGAGCTGAGTGGTGGTGCCCAGCCTTCAATGTTACAGTGTCCAGGCACCCAAATAAGATTAATTTCAAAGTGCTGAGCCATCTCATTAAGAGATCTGCGGCACTCCGTAAGAGTTTTTGTATTACCATAACCGTCAAGAGGTTTTAATGCAGCTTGACTATCTGAGAAAATAAATACTTTGCGTCCTTGGATTGCAAGGTTTACCAGAAGTTTGGTAGCCTCCTGGATGGCTACAACCTCTGCTTGGTAAACACTACAATGATCAGGAAGTCTAAATGAAGTTTTAATCTCAAGCTCTGGACTGAATACTCCTCCTCCTACCTGTCCATCTAGTTTGGAGCCATCAGTGTAGAAATTGATGGCATTCGGTTTGGAGTGGGGCATTGAGTTCCAGTCCAGCCGACTCGGTATAGTGATTTTATACATAGTGGTAAACGTGATTGTTGGGATGCAGTAGTCAAGCTTTGACGGTACCGCTACTTGATGCAGTAGTGTATAGAGGAGTGGCCAGAGTAACTATCTTGCCAGGTACCACATTCTCTCAGCCTGAGGTCATTCTTTTGGGGCTGGTTAAATTCATGCCTAAAGCATGTAAAGGAAGCCATGATTACAGTACCTGCCCTTCCAAATCAGGGCTGATTGAGTACTGAGGCGTACTGAAGGGGTGTTACTGGCGATCCCAGAAGATCTAAAGTGCATAAGGTAAATATGTAAGTGCGTCAGTTGGGTGTACGCAATGCACCAGTCATACATAGTGCAGCATACGTTGGAACTTTAGTTATGGTTCTAAGGACGGAAGGTTTCCCCAGAGCCGGCCACCATACAATGATTCCTTATAGTAGTATCAGACGTACCACGGCAGTAGACTGCCAGTGTACTATTTCAGGGGGAAAATCACCATTTACGACCAGTATTTGCTTTTTTGATTCGTTCAGTTATATTTTCGTTCCAATATAATTTTTTATCCAATCTTGCAGAGTCGCTAAATTTTAGGTGTATATTGTTTAGTCGTGGGGGTGTTAAATTTGGTATCTTATACGAGTTCAGTTTTGGTTGGATTGACTCCAAGGCCACTCTGAGTCGTCCATTTTGAAAGTGTTGAGAGTGCATCTTGCATCAGATTGCAGGGACTGTGATTATGGCAACATCATCCGCGTACGCTATCTCTGTATGTCCCCGCAATTCCATGAGTCGCAACAGTTCGTTGACTGTTACCACCCAAAGAAGTGGCGAAAGAACACCTCCTAATTCTGTTTCGGGTTTTGGTTACGGTTACGGTTATTAGTATGAAATATAAACTTTACAATTCATGTGAGAAAAGCAGGGATTCATTATAAATTCTACTCCTGAAAACAAACGCTCAACACCTTTATGTGTGGGTGGTTCTGCTAGCAAAACTTTTGATAAATTAAAAAGATCTGGAAATATTGTTTCATTTTTTCCGACCGTTCCAATATGTGTCAATCCATGTTTTTAATGAAGATGTCAGATTATTTTTAATTGGAACTGCTATAAATTTCCGACCAACTTGGATGTGGACTGTTTTCTCCCTGATAAATCAATTAAATTATGGTTGTCCAACAATTTAATACAGTTAATTTTCTGCTCAGCAGATAAAGACACATCAGTCTCGGATCAAGAAATATTGCGGATAGGTAAGCATCATTCTCGAACAGACTTGGTTGTCTAAAATCTAACTCGTGAGACTATAGTTTGGTCAATTCTGAGTTATTTTTGATTTCAAATTAACATTGAATCCAGTTAGAACCTAAGGTTACAGAAAAATTTAGAATTAGCTGATGCCCAATTTAAAGTCGTACATTTTTGGATCGGCTAAACTAGCCATCATCCAGTGAAATATCACATACATATGTGTATGGAAAGATGAGGAGTGTAAAGATTTTGGTTAGCTGCACTCACTCTTTCTCGTTCCGTCAGCAATAGTGTGGCGCAATGTATGCATGTAAAATGTTCATTGTGCATACATAAAATTTACTTCAGAGCCGGCCTTGCATAATTAAGTGTCAGAGAGAGAGGGCATTTTTTTTGTCCTCTCCATTTTGGCTCGCACAGGTCTAGACCAGAGACGGCCAGCCATAGCTACCAGGGGCCGAAGTCACTCGTGTTTTTATGTAAACGCGAGCCTAACTAATGGTTGTTTGAATCGGTGAACACTGAATTGTATGAAAGTTGTAGGCTGTAGTTGTAGGCTGTAGTCTAACACAAGCACACTTCTGTGTCCTCTACATTATCTTGGCACTGATTTACGTTTATCAAAATTTATACTAGTAGAGGAAAACCGAAATTAACCCGTATATTTATTTCTGTTTCAGTTCTGTTAACCGGTTATAAAAAACAAATTTTTTCGGTTACGGTTTCGGTTACTAATTTTAAAGTGTTTTTAGCGGTTAAGGGTTACGGTTTCGGTTGCGGTTTTAATCTCTGCATACAATTATATTTGGTAGCGATTGTTGAAGTTGAGCGGGAAAGTTTCTATCTGGACCCGGCGATTTGTAGGGCTGAAAAGCCCACTTAATTCGCTGTTCAGTTATTATGTCACTTATGTGACTCGGCGCGACATTTCTGGGTTTCTCTGTGGGTACATAAGAAGTTGAACATGCAGGAAAATGCGATTCTAGTAGTAAGTTGAGGGATTCAGAGCTGGATTCAGCCCACGTTCCATCAGCATTTTGTAAAAGTACCGAAGGGGTTGGGGAACTCGCTAAAATTTTTCAAAGTCTTGATGCTTCAGAGGTAGATTCGATACCGTTGCAGATATTGCAGACGCTTACTAAGAAAGTATTCTGACAAAATCGCTTGCCAAGTGTGTGAAAATGCGGGGAAAACCTTGTTTGAAATTCTTTACATTTCCCCTGACTGACTGATTCAACAACACACAGCCCAAACGGCTTAACTTGAAGAGCTTAAGCTTCGTTCCGCATTGTAAACGCTTATTAAGAAAGGATCTTGAAGAAATCACTTGCCAAGTGTGTGAAAATGCGGGGAAAACCTTGTTTGAAATTCTTTACATTTCCCCTGACTGACTGATTTAACGAAACACCCCAAACGGCTTAACTTGAAGAGCTTAAACTTTGTTCCGCATTGTAAACGCTTATTAGGAAAGGATATTGAAGAAATCACTTGAAAAGTGTGTGAAAATGCGGGGAAAACCTTGTTTGAAATTCTTTGTAGTTCCCCTGACTGACTGATTCAATAACACACCGACCAAACGGCTTAACTTAAAGAGTCTAGGTTTTGTACAGACTTTGGTGTAGCAAGGATCTTGCCAATCGCTTGCCAAGTGTGTGATTTGATTCAAGATCCACTGTGACTCACCATTATAACCCTCAGCATTTGCATTACTGTTCTTATTGCCCTTGGCCATTTGCTCGCTTATTATATCCGGTGACGTTTCATTTAGCTTGGCTGTTGCATCCAGCGGGTTGACTTCCGTTTTCGCCTTGGGCGCTGTGGCGGTTGATTCACCCGTTGTTGCCTGGCCGGTTGTTGTTTCGCCGGTGGACGTGGTTGTTGCTGATGTTGTTGCTGTTGCTGCTGCTGTTGTTGTTGCCGTTGTGTTGATTGTTGTATTGGTGTTGGACAACTCTAACCCTGACGCCGTTGTATCGCCATTGTCCTCTTCAGCCTTGGCCTTGGCCTCCAAGCTGTTGTTACCGCTGCCCGTTGAGATCTCTGCTGCCTCTGCTGCTGCTGCTGCTTGCTTATCGCTGCTGCTGCTGTTGCTTTTATCACCCAGAGCTGCCGCTGCATCCGTTTTATCTACCACCGCTGCCGCATTCTTGGCCACCTTTTCACTAACCGCAGCACTACTGCTGCTGCTGCTGCTGGCCGCTTCCACCGCCTTGCTGGCCGCACTGGCCTTCTCGGCTGCACTCTCCGCCGCCTTGGCTGCATCCGCGGCCGCCTTCTCGGCCACACGCACTCGTTCGGCCACGGCCGACGAGCGATTGCCCGACTTTTGCTGCTGTTCCCGCTGCAGACGCGTCGTCACACCCGTTGTCAGCGAATCAATGATGCACTGCGGCTGTGCCGCCTGCGCCTTGGCCGGATTCCGTGAGCTGCGCGTGCGTTGGCGTGATTTGCGCAACAATTGCTTGTAGTTCTCCGTCTTCTTGCTGAGGTAGTAATAGCGGACGCAATCCTGCGGCGACTTGCGGTCCAGGCTGGCCGCAATGGCGCCGAAATTCTTGGGATGCTGCAGGTATTTCTCCTTGAACGTTTCCTTCTCGCCGGCGGTCCACATGTTGAGGGCTTTGCGCTCCTGATGCACCGCCACCATGTCCTCGATGCGACCGTTCTCGTTGTGGTAGGCGCAGTGCTGCTGCCGTATGTCGTACATCAGCGGGGGAATGACCGCATAGGAGCGCATCTTCTTGTCCTCCAGAGCCTGCTCCTGCAGTCCGTCCATGATCTCTTCGAGATCGGCCTCGGACTTGATGCGCGAGCCCACGCGATTGAAGCGCTCCTTGTCCTCGCGCTGTTTGCGCAGCTCCGTGAAGACCTTCTCGAAGAACTCGCGGTTCTTGGCCTCGCGCGCCTTTCGCTTGGCACTCGACTCGGCCCGCTCGCAGCGTCGCTGCCAGTCGGCCTGATCCTTGGCATATTTGTCCACCAGACACTGATTGTGCTCCCAGCGTTCGGCCTTGAGTTTGCGTATGTGCACCAGAAGCGGGGCCTTGATGAGCGTCTGATGGCGCTTGATCAGCGCCGTTAGAGCATCCACATCCAGGGGCTGGTTGTACAGCGGCAGCCATTCGTTGGGGCGCGGAGCTCCGCCACTCGCTTGACTCAGCAGGGAATGTTGGGCGGCGGCCATTTTCCGATTGGCAGCGTAGATTTTCTCCGCCAGCATTTGGTTGCGCCAGGCCAGCTCGACGACCTCGTCGCCTGACTGGGCGGCGGCGGCAGCGGCAGCGGCAGCTGCCTTCTGCTGTTTGGTGGCCGCTGCCGCTTCCTCCATCAACGACTTCTCCTTTTTGCGCAACGTTTCCATGGTGGTTTCAGCACATTTGATCTCGTTGTCCACCTTTTGGATTTGCATAAGGAGATCCTCTTTGGCGCTGGTACGTCCACGTTCCTCGGCATTATCGCTGGGCAAAGTGGGTGAAATGGCCTCCACCTGGTTAGAAAAGGGGAAGGATTAGAGTGAGGAATAATTTGAGAGTGAGAAACTTACCTGGGGATGGTAGGCCTCTGTGCTGGAGGAGGAGGAGGAGCTGGTGGTGGTGGTGGTGGTGCTAGTGGAACCAATGCCAGAGCTAATTGCGGCCGTGGAGACAGTCACGGCCAGGGAGCTGCTGCTGGTGCAGGGTGGTGGTGCTCGGGGTGTGTGTGGAGCTGCAGAAGTCAGCTGAGGCGGCAGTGTTTCCACTTTCAGTTGCTGCAGGGTGAGAGGAGTCAACACAGAGGCACCACCACCGCCTGCCTGGGGAGGACCTCCCGGTTGGCCAGCTGAGGACATGTGATAGACGGCGGGACCATGATTACTCTGGCGATTGCTGCTGCTGCTGCTGCTGGCCTGTTGCTGTTGTGTTGGCAGGTGATTCAGGTTGCTGGCATTCACATTGGCTGCTGCTGCTGCTGCTGCTGCAGCGGCTGCCTCACTGAGCCTTTGCTTTTTGTAGGGCTGACCGCTGCCGCTTACCGCCGTGGTTTCATTTGTGGGAGGAGGAGCCTGGTGTTGCTGCTGCTGCTGCTGCAGTTGTTGCTGGTGTCGTTGACCCACCGTAGCCATGGCTGCAGCAGTGGCATTACTCAGATATTCGCTGGTATACTGCAACGGTGTTTGGGGCATCAGTATGCGCCCCAAACTGCCAACCATTATGCTGCTGCTGCTGCTGGTTGGGACACTAACCGCTCCTTGGGCCTGTTGCTGCTGCTGCTGTTGCTGGGAGCCGGCACTAACTGCCGTCTGTCCCGGCTGCTGCTGCTGCTGCTGGCTGACATAATTGGACATGGTTTCCATGACCAAGACGCCTCCAGACTGCACCGAACCGCCTCCACCTGACTTGCCACCCACTGGAGCTGCCCTGGCCGCCGCTCGCTGATATTCCGGCGGCACCGAGGCCTGCATTTGAGGTATCCGTGTGTAGGGACTCTCACGGTAAGTGGGCATAAACGTGCACGGCTGAAAGCGATGTGGGGCATCTCCGAACTTGGTGTAGGTGTTGGCAGCTGCGGCCGCACTTCCAGGACCAGGGCGTGGCGGTGAGAGAGGACTGGCTGCCGATCGTGAGGATTGCTGCTGCTGCTGTTGATGCTGTTGCTGCTGCTGCTGCTGTTGCTGATGGTGGTGATGGTGGTGCATTTGCTGTGGCTGCTGCTGCTGCTGGTGCTGAGATGTGGGCGGTGGCTGCTGCTGCTGCTGTTGTTGCTGTTGCTGAGCGTGATGTTGCTGTGGCGTGGGCTGCAGGTGTCCGAGGCTCTTGGCGTACTGCTGCGACTGCTGCTCCAGTGTCCTGTACGACCAGTGGGGGCGAAAAAACAACAGATTATTAGATTTGTGTGTAAATTGTTGGTTGGACCCGCCCCTCGATGGATTACTTTCAATTACTAGCTTAAGCCTAGTTCTTAGACAAACAACATTGATTCCGACCAGTGTCAACCCCATATAAAAACAAGTAAGAACGTTGCAGTTGAGTGTCCCGACTCCGAAATATCCTGTACAATAAGGAAACACCCACATACACACGCGGAAATATTTAGAGAAATAAGACAGGTGCTTAAACGGAACGTAGATATGCGACCACATTGACGAAACCCCGTTTGGCTTTAAATACCAGCTCGTCACTAAGAAGCTTAATGCATTAGGACCACCACCACCATCAACTTGCCCTTGGCAAATGAAAAATATTATGGAGACTCTCTTCCCACAGCAAGATTTGATCCAACGACAAAACGTTTGCCATGCTATACAGTACCTGCCTCAAAGAAGGAACTTTGCCGAGAAGATAGAAGACGCAGGAACTGGTACTTATTCCGAAGGGAGATAAGCTAGTAGACAAGCCTCCTAAAGACCGCTCTGCACCACTGGAAAAGTTATAGAGCGCATTATCCACACGAGAATCAAAGCTTCAGTAGACAGCTGCTACCTGTCACCGATGCAATTTGGCTTTTGCAAGAAACGGTGTACCACAGAGCTCTGAGCAATCTGTGCAAAACGGCTAGCAATGCAATTGTCTTAACGGTCCCCGTTGGCTGTACGGCACAAAAGACTATTGATATAAGGAATGCGTTTAACATAGCAAAATGGAAAGCCTCTTATACGTTAACCCAGATGGCCTTATCAACATTAGCCGGTGCCTTCCTCTAAATCAAGTAGAAGAGCTCGACAAACTCATTACCTTGGAAGAAGTTCAAACAGCTATAAATAAAAACAAAATTGAACAAAGCACCAGGAGAAGATCGTATACCAGCTGAATTATTCAAGGAAGCCCCCAATGATTTTTATAAGCAAGCTAACTAATGAGTTTAACCGGCTATTTTCCGAAGCATCCTTCCCAGAAAGTTTTAAAAAAAAGTATAATATTCCCCATTTTCAAAAAAAGTAACCCGACGGAAGCGACCAACTACAGGGGTATATCCTGTATAAACACGATAGCAAAAATGTTTACCTCGGTGCTTTATACACGATTAGAATCATGGGTAGATGGGCAGAGCAAGCTAAGCGAATTTCAATTCGGATTTAGGAAAGGATACTCGACGGTGGACAGCCTTTTTGTGCTTACATCCACAGCGATCACGTATCTGAAGGAAAAACGAAAACTTTATCTCTGCTTTGTAGACTTCAGAGCGGCATTTGACTCAATTAACCTGATTTGATTAGCCTGATTTATAAGCTAAGCAGCATTGGTGTTTCATCGAAGTTTTTAACGGTCATTCAGGCACTATACGAAAACAATACAACCTCTGTATGGGACGGCTCACAACTGTCTAAATGGTTTTCAAACAACTCTGGAGTCAAACAGGGATGCCTGTTAAGCCCGCTACGCAATCCACCTAGAAACTGGTCTCCCTTCGCTTTTTACGTATACTCTGGGCTCACATTTTGGATACATGAGAAAGACGTTTGACCTTCCCGAAAGTCTCCTGGTATACGCTACGGCAAAATTTTTATTGGAACGTCGATCTCACTGCTTTGCCGTTTAGCGCGCTTTGTAGTAGTAGTAGTAGTAGTTTTATTGACTCAATTTTTTTTGGTTTCACACTTTTCGTTTACACTTTAATTTCTTCTGGGGCATGGTTTATAAAAAACCGTCAGCCCACCTCGCATGCTGCAATACGTCATTGTGTTCTCAGGTACTACACCGGACTTCCCCGTTCTACGAGTACCGATCTCCCTAACGGCCATTTTAGGACACAAAATTATACATATTTTTACGAGTATTACAACAAATTACAGATTACAAATACTAAATTACCTAGACGAATTCGTTTTTTACAAGTTTCCTAAAGCTAATTGCAGTCTCTAAGTAGTTATTAAGTTTAGCCCAATTTTCGTCACCCTGTCCGTTTAGTATTCCTATCACATCTTCCTCTGTTAGCATAAGTTTCTTAAAATATCTCCATCGGAATTCTTTGATCGCCGGACACCGACCTAGGAAATGCATCATGTCTTCCACCTCGTTCATGTTACACAAAGTGCAAATTCTTGTAGTAACACGTTGTTGTGCTGCCTTGCGCATAACTTCTCGCTTTCAGTATCCACATTATCTTACTTCTTGGGGATGAATCATTGCAATATGTAGGTCCTTTGGAATAGTCAAGCAGCCTATACATATATACGTTGTTCGCTACTTCTTGCCTTAGTCACATAGTTCTGTTGTCCTCTTTCTTTGAGTTTATGCCTGTTTCGTTTGATTTTCTTCTAAATCTATTCCGCACTCGTTCATTTTGTTCAGCAGAGTATTATACCACGAGACCTTTTAGCCCGCTTTGGCTGAGGAGCACAATCTGAAGATTGACCTATGCGATAAAGCTTCCTGGAAAAAATCTCACAGCAGCTTACTAGTGAGGATTGACTGTAGAAATCGTGCAAATTTTATTGACCAAGCCTACAACAGCTCTAGCAGGATGTTATATAAACGCCTGAATCTCTCTTTGGGGTTAAATAATTACTTCAACGACAAATATAGCCGATCACTTATTTCCTTCGTTTTCCGTGAACGCTGCGAATTGCTCCAACTCAACCATAGATCATATAGAAATACACCCAACGTATGTTCCCTGTGCAATCTTCACAGCATTGAAGACACGACCCATTTCATCGCAATCTGTCCAATTCTGCAGAAAATCAGGGTAGCCCATTGGCGTCTTGGAAAACTGGACCTTCAGCAGTTGATCTTAATCCTAAACGGACCCGACTGGAACACGCTGTACCAATTTGAATGAAGTGAGTCTACAGATCCGTTAACTAAAGTCCACTAAGGCCCCTTGCATTGACGATGGCAACATAGTCCAGGCCCTTCCTGAAGTGTAAGTTTTGTGTTCCCGCTTATGCTGTTTAACGCAATGTTACGTACTTCCCATACTTCCCGACTATTTGAAAGTCTGCGGTAATCGTGATGATTCCCAAGAAGGGCACGGATCTTTCAAAACTCCTACCCGCCTGCTTTCTCCAAAATATTGGAAAAAATATTTCTTGAAAGAATGTTGGCACTTAGCGCGATTGAAGAGGCTATACCAGACTATCGGTTTGGTCTTCGCAGTGGTCCACGACTCACAAACCATATTTAAAAAGCATTTGAGAACCTCCAATATTGCTCTACCGTCTTTTTGGATATAAGGCAGGCGTTCGATCGCGTTTGACATGAGGGCTGCTGTTTAAGCTTAAGTCCCTCCCCCCCTCCAGAACAATATCTACTGATTCGCGCGTTTATCCTAGGGCGCCGTTTTACGGAGCGATCTAGCATCCGTCCCATTCATGCGGGGGTACCTCAGGGAAGTGGTACTTTACTCTCGTTCACCAGAAGTCAGCAGACAACAAGCAAACGAACAAATGCCTTGTGAGAGAAGAAAAAAAAAATCGAAAGCACGCGTCGTGAAAGAGCAAACCGCTGAGCGTGCTATTTATAGAACACACTTATTCTCTCTCTCTGTGCGTGTGTCGTCTGCGACGCCGGCTGAGTTATGAGTTTTGGAATTTTGTCACGTATGCTGACGATACCGCTTTCTTGCCTCAAAAAAGCATCTGATAAGGTCGTTGGGAGAACAGCTCGAACATCAAAAAGTCAACACTGGACCTTCGCTGAGACGAGGGACAGTAGCTTCTGGGGTCAAGAGTCCCGTATTCGGAAACGTTTGTTAAATACATTGGTGTGACTCTGGGCCGCCGTCTATCCTGGAAAGCCTATGTGGTTCGAGCATCAGCTACAATCGCAGCTAAGGCCAGGGACCTCTATTGGCTTCTAAAACCTCCTAACGAACTTTCGTTGCGATCCAAAAGGAGCCTTGTCTACAAGGCTAAAGGCTTGCCTTTTTGAACCTGGGGGATCCGGCAATGGGATCTTTTTAAGCCCAGTACTCCAGTGCATCGCGTAAGCTCCATGGTATGTCAGACATACAACTTTATATCGCCATCTGGAATCAAATCAATATGCATACCAGCAGTTATCATGACCGACTGGTGGCCCACATCAACAGACTTGACCCTGAATTGCCTACAAACAGGCTCAGAAGACGACTTAACCGACTACATCCCCGACTCGGTTAAGTGTCCCCTTGAAACTAACCCCTACCAATATTTGTGGCCAAAACAGTGCTAATTTAAAAAAATCTAAAAATGATCCTAGATGAATCTTTCAAGAAATACTGTTTGGTGGGGATTGGCTTATTGGCATTCAATTTTACCATTAATTTTCACGGCTGCGAAAACGCAAAGGAGTTTTTGAAAATTCATTGGAAATGTCTCGTAATTAATATCGCTTTTCTGTCTTTGGGTAAGGATAAAAGATGGATGAGTTTACATATTTCACCATGTCTTTAATAATAAATAAAACCCTAGTTTGCAGTGAAAATATATAGAAAAGAAATATTTGAAGGATATATATATCCCGTCGCCTTCAACAGTATAGAACCAATAAAAGAATCAGTTTGAAAAAATTAAAAAAAAAATAATAATAATAATATAAAAAAAAATAAAAAAAAAAAAAAAAATAAAAAAAAAAAAAATATGTAGTCGTGAAGGAACTATTTTACCGTCATATTTTACTTTATTATTTGCCCCCGTAAGGAAAAAGCCCAGAGAGAGTTGCTAAAATTACGTGATGTGTACGGTGATATAGGCTTAAAAGGAAGAGAGTGTCAAAATTGGCTACCCAAATTCCGTTCTGGAGATTTTTCACTTAAAGATGGCGACCACGTTCGGGTCGGCCAAATGAAGTTGACGCTGACCCAATTCCACCACATTCTACTCCGACTTGCCATCGTCATATAACTGAGCGGGGATATTCAGCATAGAAGTTAAAATACCAAAATCTCACCGTTCATTATCACATACAAACCTTGGGGTGAAAAAGTGTATTTGGGTACCAGGGAATTGAAAGGATATTTAAAAACCGAACAACGTTTGTGAGGCCATTTAAATAATGAATTCGAGCCAGTTTTAAAGCGAATCGGATAACGGGAGAAAAAATGGTTTGTTTACATTAACTTTAATCGAAAACGATCATGGTCCAAGCATGGTGAACCAGCTCAAACCATTTTAAAGGCTGTATTACAAAAGAAGGTTATGCTGTTGTTTGGTGGGATTGGAGGGTGGGGTTATTTTGAGCTGCTTAAAGAACCAACGATTAATTCGGATGGTTACTGTGAGCCACTGGATATATTGAAGAGCCATCAAGGAGAAACGGCCAGAATTGATCAACGTGGGGGTGTCTTTTTCCTTCATGGTAACGCCGTTTACTCCCTTCTTAGTGACCCGCAAAAACTGGGGCGGTTGGCAGGGAACCTTTGATCCATTCACCATATAACCTTAACTTTGCCACCATCCGATACCATTTTTTCGATATTTGCAGAACTCCTTAAATGGTAAAACTTTCGGCAATGATGAGGCCATAAAATCGCGCGTTCAGTTTTTGCAGATGAAGGCCAGAATTTCTATGGGCGTAGGAATACAAAAATTGCCGGTTAGATGGCAATGGTTATCGAACATAAAAAATAAAAAAAACATAAACAAAACAAAAGGGGGGGGGGGTTAACTACCAACAAAAAATTTAAATCCTATAATAATATAAAATTAAAAATTTTTGTCAATTACCTTTTAAATATTGTAAAAAAATTATATTTTGGTTTTGTGGGGCGTCAACTAAAAAAGTGGGATATGGGGGTTGTGAGTCACTTTGCCAAATAATCGGTTTTAACTTGCAAAGAGAATATTGCAATGAAGCGCAATAAAACAGAGG
This sequence comes from Lordiphosa stackelbergi, assembly GCA_018904235.1. Classification (NCBI taxonomy): domain Eukaryota; kingdom Metazoa; phylum Arthropoda; class Insecta; order Diptera; family Drosophilidae; genus Lordiphosa; species Lordiphosa stackelbergi. Next base: position 3,351 of record JAEIFU010001139.1, on the reverse strand, counting down.
GGAAAAACTCTCAAAGAAGTAAAATCATTAAAGGCAAATAAAGGAACAGCCATAGAAAGAGTGCTCTTATATTAAAAAAACCCGCTGCGCCGTCAATCTGGTTTTTACTTTTTTCAGTTTCAGAATATGAGAAAAATTTTTATTTTTTCATTTAAAAAGAATAATTGCTTAAAACCCCAATTTTTAAACTTTTAAATGGGTGGCTCAAAATCCCTTTTTATTTTCGAATGTTAATGAATATTAAAAAAATGTTTAAGCATCTTTGAACCCAAAATACAAAATTTACAGAACTTTATTTCGAAATTATTATCTAAATAAATATTAAATAAAAATAATATAAAATAATATTGTATCATTTTATTATTTAAAAAAATATATAAAATTCCTATTTTTTAAATGTATTAACATCCCGTATACAAAAAAACAATATTATAATACTAAAATATTTATTCATTTCGTGGCTTCCCAACCAATAAAAAATATACATTATTTAATCCAATTATTATATTTTATATATGTACCTTAATAAAATATAAAATATAAAAATTAAACTCGAATAAATACCCATTAATAAAATATAAAAATTTACAAAAAATGCGTTTCTTTAGTTAATTAAATGAATTAAGAGCGGACCGACCCGAACCATACCGCGGTTAGTAAGCGCCAAAAACCATATTGAACCGAGCGGTTCAAAAAAAGTGAACCACTGAACCGAACCAGTCCTTATTTCCGAGTGGTTTGCATCCCTGCTTTATACGTTCGAGATATGAATATTATGTGTTTCAACACAATTTTGTAGAGTTTGATCAAAATCGTATGAATATATCGTATAGCTGCGATATAAAAACCTGGCAGGCATATATCATGCTCCAAGGGTCGAGCCGAAGTTAGCTTGCCTCTATTTTTATACCCTTGCAAAGGGTATTATAATTTTGCCCAGAAGTTTTGCAACCCGTTTCGTTTTAATTAGATTGGCAAAATCATACACTGTGCACCGTCTGTTCTCTGGCACGATATTTTTCATGTAACCTTTGGGTGACGTCAGCGATTTGACGACAAGTTTTACGCGTGACAAGTGCAGAGCTGCTACCACCATCGTCTGCAATTGTCGCATGCTGTGCGTTTTTTGCGCATCAGTCAGGTTTATGGCAACGTGTTCAAACGTTTAAATTCGAGAAGGAAAGGATTAACAGTTCGTGAAGTGGAACTTGTAATTGAGAACGAATGGCCTAATGATGGCCGCCTTTATAATGCTCAATGCTTGAAGGCCTTCGATTAGAGCATAGAAAAAATAAGTAATGCAAATTCCGCAACATTGTGACCGATTTATTGCTGCAAACTCGTGGTCTTTGATTGAAACTGGATAATGTTGGCCACAACTTTGAGCACACCATTGTGCCTCGCACATCATCTACTATTGTGCCAAGTGTTATTTAGAATATCATAAATAATTTAATTTAAGGTTAAAAAAGTAAATTTCGGTAGGTTAACCCCACGCGAAACCACCCCACCCCCAAAATGGACTATGGGTGGAGGTAAAGAGCGGTATATAAAATTTATTTATAAAAAAAATTTAAATTTTCCCCATTTCCAAAAAAAAAAAAAAATTTTAAAAAAAAAAAATTTTAAAAAAAATAAATTAAATTTTTTTTGATTTTTCCAATTTCCTATACCCACCCTCCTTTCCATCTTCCACCGCTCTACACACACATTCTAAAACATGTAGCAGCTGTCTCATCCCTCTAGTACGGCCGACCGACGCTACTATCAACGTTCCGTAGACGATATTGTGACTGTCGTTGACGCACGCTTATTTCCCTCACAATGGGCTCGACTGACGTATTTTGCAAGGGGATGTCCGCTCAATACGTTAACGACTCAAGCACGCTAGGTCGACCCAAATAAAATAGTAAACGACTTTATCGACACTCGTTCGACCCAATGCCATGCAGAAAAAGCAAAATAAGCGACGCTCGTTTGACCCAATGCATCCCTGGGGTGATATAAGCGACGCTCTTTCGGCCCAATGCCATGTATGGAGCAATGCCATGCAGGGGAGCTATCGGTCAAAAGCTTCTTCTTCCATTTTTAGTTTTTTGTTTTTTGATGTTAACGTTCGTTTCACTTCAGCGATTATTAATATTATACGCTTTTACACAGATTTGGAGTTTTGTAAATATCGGTTGACTAGGATGACTATATCTTACAGCTGTCATAGGAAGTATCGGTCGAAAAGTGGGTTTTTATTTGAAGAAATTGTTTGTTTTAATGCTGGCGTTCTTAAACTCTGATGTATTAAAACATTTGCAAGGGTATAAAAAACTTCGGCAAAGAAGTTAGAATCCTTCTCGTCTTTATTTACTTTCGTTTTTTTGTTATACTATAACTGTTACGGCCTATATCCCGCACTCCGGAAAATTTATTTCGTTACAATTTCATATAATTAGAAACACTTGGGCTTTGCTTTGATGTTCATGTGATTTTAGAAAGTATTTCTATTTATCTGAAGTACTGTAACGAAATAAATTATTAGAAGTGCTGGATATAGGTCTTAATCAATAAACACTTTGAACATATATATTATTTTTAAAGTGTTATTGAAATAAAGTTAAATGTTTCTCTTAACAGTTTTCGGTTAACAGAAAACACAAATAAAAGAAAAATAGAAATTAAACACAGTGAGAAAAACGAAAGTGCTTATGATTTGTGTGTTTCTCTCCTTCATGGTACAAGACTTGCGTTGGATTTCTTACCGATTCGCTGTACCGATATTCACGAAAAATATCAGAATATGTTCATATCGATAAGGAAAGAGTCGTTGGCCAATTAAAAACGATTCAGTAATAAATCAGAACCATATCTCTAAGGTTATAAAAAACATAAACTTGTATAATTGTAATTTGGTTTTAGGTTGGATAATTTACCGTTTTAGGTACCAGTTTCGAACTGGTTCAAATAAGTTTCAGAGCCCTATATCAGAAATTATTTGATCTATGAACTGGAAACTTGGTGTGTGAATTGGTAATATGTAGTTTGTTCTCTGTATTGGTTTATTTGCTATATTCATTCGATCCAGTCCGGTTATATATTTCAAGACTTGTTGCAAAATTTGATCAAAATAGCTTAAAACTGAGCAAGTAGAAGCAGACAAATGGACGATCATGGCTAAATCAGCTTAGGTCTTCAATTATATCAAGACTATATAAATATATATACCAGCTGAACCCGCCGCGACTTTGTCCGCGTCCAAGATTTTAGGAAAGCTGAAAATGACCACATATCGATTTCGAATTTCCGAGTTAAGCATCTCCACTCTTCAATTATAATTCAATTCAAGTGGAGCAATACGTA